>KK113228.1:10198-26650 GCA_000611955.2 Stegodyphus mimosarum
TTATAGTACTAGCATCGCTGCTAAAGGATCTCTGTCTAAAACTTTCTCTGCCTTAAATACTCTTAACTGATTTGTATCTTGGTGATGGCTAACGACAAAGAAAAGTGATAGTACATCTTTAAATAATAAAAAATGGGTTAATTAATACAAAATGCATTCTACAATGTAATTAATTTTACTAAAATTAGAAGAAGAAAAAAATCTTGTTTTATTTGTGCCATGAAATAGTGAAAACATGGATAAAATGTGAACATTTTTCGGATGCAGTCTATTTCCCTTTATCATTTAAAAAATTATTTTATTATACATTTGTTTTAATAATTTGGTGTAATTAAATTTTTAAATAAAACAAAATTATTTAAAGCGCTTAAAGGACTTCCCAATACAGCTAGTAATTTTATTCAAAAATTTAGATTCGGTTGTTTAAAAATAATGATTTCCATTCGTACCCATAAGCTATTAAAGAGAATTTTTTAGGAGCAAAAAGTAAGGTGACAGATGAGAAAAGCCTAATTAATTTATTGACACACAAGATTTGAACAATTTTAACAGCAAATTAAAACAAATTAGTTTGTGTTTTTAATTTTTCCCAAATAATCTAAAGTCGTTTAAAATACATATTGCTGGCGAAAAGCAATGAAATTTAAGAAACTGCAAAAATGCCTGTTACATTTTGATAGTGTATTTGCTATAAAAGTTTTGATAAGATATTTACTAATATTAGTTTTGATAGTGTATTTACTACTAATAAGTAACAGATTTAAGAAAAATATTTAGTACAGTTTTTATTAATAAACATTCTAAGCAAAGAAAGCTGAAACTGAATCATTTCACTATTAAAGTCATTTTCGAAATGTATTCGTTCGCTTCAAACTCACGATAAGAAAATGTTAGTAATAACTTAATAATTCTATTTCTACAAGAAATAATTCCTATGTTTTAAATTACCTTAATGATTTTTAATGTAGAAAGAGTGATTTAAAGTAATAGATAATAGTGAGCTAGAAAAGAATTAAAAATATATACATAAGTAGCATTTTCTTCTCGTATGATACGTAAAGGTGTTTTTTTATATTGCAATTATTAAATAAAATGGAGGATAATATGTAAAAGCAAATATGGGAAAATATTAAACATTAATTCAATAATAAAAGAGTGATCAGCTTTTAAATATCAGAGCTAATTGTTTGAGAATAGTATATTTAATTGTTCAGTTTAACAATATGATATGTTCGGAAACCATTTATGAGACGAATTAAATTTAAAATTTGTTTTTGGTAATTAGAAATTAAAATATTTCTTGAATTTGCACAAAAAATAATTTTTACTCTCTGTTTAAGAGAATTGATAATTGTGTAAAACAACTGTGTAACCAACCAATTAAAAGTAAATGGTTCGAAAAGCGGTAATTGGCATGTTGTACATTTATTATGTCTTGATTCTTTCCAGTTTGGTTTTGAATTTAACATTAATATATAAATAGCTTTACTAAAATATTTAAAATACACATATGAATTAATAATATTTGAACTTTAAGAAAATAAATGTCTACAATTGTTCAACATATTATTGCAAGTTATATAAATATTTATATTTATTTATTCATAATCCTAACTGATATTATGGATGCGAATGTGAGTTTGTTTGTTTGTTTGCTTCGCTTTCACGCCTTCATTTCTTAACCGATCATCATGAAATTTTCAAGAAATATTTTTGATATATTAGAAAAGGGATTTGATATTAGGCTATAAAATGTAACTTATCTGTTGAAACTTAAACTATATAATATGTTTTATAGCTTAAAATGATTGTCGTTGTATAAATATTAAATGTTGAAAGTTTCATAACGAGAAGTTAAACGATATAAAAGTTTGTCTGCGTGCAAGTGAGTATATTAAATCACACAAGCATTTTATAGCCTATAATCTTTTCTAATATATCAAAAATATTTCTTGAAAATTTTACAATGATCGGTTAAGTAATTAAGGCGTGAAAGCGTAGCATTTATTAATTAAGCGTTTATTAATTTTTATTTGTTTAATTTAATTTATTATTTCAAATCCTTCAGGATTTCCGGCTTTTGGCTCTTCTTTCACAAACAGTTTTCAGTCATTAGGAAATATACGTAGCAGTTTTACTAGATTTCGTGGCGATACACTCCGTGTAAATACAAAATATCCGCGGCCTATAAGTATTGAAGAAGGGCAGTATTTACTGAAATTTTACTCGGAGTGTATTTTTAAAATTTACGCGAAGTTGAAACTTATTTAAGGACATCAACGCGAGCGAAGCCGCGAGTAAAAGCTAGTTTTATATATATTTTTATATGTATGGCGTTTATTTATTTAATTAGGGCATTTTCTACAATAATATTATGTTTATTAATTACATACTTTATTTAATTTTAATTTGTTTTTCTTAGTATATTTATCTGTGCTTTTTTCATGTGTAATGCTACAAGTCTTTTGAATCCGAATCCACTGATATTTGCATCTTTAGAATCCTGGTACCTGCTACCAGTCTTGCAAACATTCTGAAAGTTCGTCGAAACTCATTTTCGGACTCTAGACTTCCAAAAGCGTGTACTTTCCCTTATTTGAACGATCCTAGAAATAGGAGGCTGCGAGTAGCGTTTAGTTATTAGATCTTAGCATGTTGCAATATCAGACTTCTTGCTGGGTGATAACTGTTTTGAATTTCGTTCTTTATAGCTAACAGCTATAAATAGCTTGGCTGTAAGAGCTGTTATTTTTCTCAACAACGTTTAAAATTTTTTTGTTCATGAGTCTTAATTATTTAAGCAAATCTTTGCAAACGCATAACACATAACGGCATTTTAATCTGCACTTTAATTTTTCATATAGTTTTATGTCTTTTCTAAGCAAATCATTTCTCTGAACTTAGCTGGAGGTTCAAGTACCAAATTTGTTCTGAAAACTATTTGAAAGTATTCTTTAATAAAATGAGTGATTCAGCGTGAATTGCTTTTTTGTTAATGAAACTAACATATAAATATATTCGAAACTTTGCCAGACAGTTTTAGGTAAGTGTTAAATAAATGGTTACTTATATAAACATATTATTCAAGTAAACGTTGTGAAGTTAATTCAGAAAGAAAGAACAATTTAAATTACACGTGTATAAATATCCAAGATATACCTGAATTACTGGCGAATAACTAAATTGTTTTAAAGGAAGTCTTTATTGGAACTGTAAGGACTTCCTTTAAAAGAATCATTTTCGGCTGGAATAATAATTTCTCTTCCACGAGATAATGCAATCTTTGACCGAAAGACTAAAGCCCTTAACATAGCTGCTATTCTGTGAGATCGGTTCTCGAGGACTAACTTGCTGGGTGCATGAGTGTTTTCGCGATTTTTACTTCCTTGTACGAACTAAAGGACATATTGTAATTACGAAAAATTCCGGGTACCATATTTCAACGAAAATATGCATTTTGACCGCTATCGAATGCAATTTAACGACATCTGTACGTAAGGATAGAATCAAGGACTGCTTTTCCCCAAACGAATTATAAAACTGATTTAAAATGGTTTCAGAAGAAATTTTTTCGAGGCATATGTACTATCTCGTATCTCGTATGTGTATCTATCTCGTATAACTCAAAAACGAGTAGACTCAGAATGTCAAAATTTTGTCTACAGAATTGCTATAACATGCAGTTGTGCCCCTCTCCTTTTGGTTGCAATCGGCCGTAACAAAAGTATATAAATATATATATATACCCACTCTGTTACTAGGCTCAGTGAGCTCAGTGTTTTTATTTTATATGCAGGTAAATAGTCCAAAATGATTAATTTATGTTGTTCTTATCTTTCGGTGAAAACTTTTATGCCTTTAGTTAATCTGCATGGAATATTTATAGAATTATCAACAATTTAAAAGTTGTTTAAGAACGGCTAAGCCTTTTTTTTTCACCATAACAGACATGTTTTTACATTTGAAGCTTCAGTATCTTTCTGCCGAGTGGGACAAAAAGGAAACTTGCATTGTTAATGCCCCAAAAAATCTGTCTTCCTGCTTGCTGGCCGAATTGCTTGTTTTTGCGAAAAAACTGTAATTTTAATTGTAAAAACAGCTTTTTTAAAATTATTTTAACTATGTTTGGTGTTTTATGTTTTTCTATATTTTACAAGTTTTAATGAGAAATATTTTGAGTTTTTATGTATTTTTGCCTTGCTGCGAAGCGAAACTGAATTTCTTAAATAAGAAATATGTCTGTAAGGAAATTTGAGGAAATAAGTGTTTCGTATTAGCAGCAAATATTGTCGGCAATCTATCTCGGGCAGAGGAGAATGTATACGAGCAGCGCATGTTCTTTAGGTAAGCGACGCTAAATCGTCTGTGAAAAACTGTTTCTTTTTTACTTGTTTAATTTCTTTTATACATCGTTTTAGATTTATTACAGTATTTAAATAAAACATGGGGCAACAATTAGACAAGTCCTAAGATGATGTAAATTTTGTGCATTCTGAATTATAAAATGAATGAGATGTAACGCTGTTAAATGAACCTAGCGCCAGAATATCTCTATGCTAAATAAATATGGTGAAGTTTAAAGAGTGCATTTATTATATTGTGGTTTATGCACTATAGACTAAGTACATTTAATTCAATTCAATACGTTTGAATGAAATGCAGGAAAAAATGCGTATCATTTAATATTCGTACAAGGAAGTCATGTGGTGTAAACATCAGCTTTTTAATGTGTAACATAACGATGAGGTTTCCTTAGAAGTCCTTTATGAATGCATTGTCCTCACGCAAATGCCAGGGTTATTTAGCACTTGCTGATGCCTATAAAGTAATGGCATATTTAGTTAAGTTTTCTGAATAAGGAATGGATGCTTTTTTTAGGTCATAATGTACACTTATGTCGCCACCTCTGTAGTTACATATGGCGCGTTGTTTAGCATGTTTTTGAAAGAAATGAGTGCAAAAAATGCAGTTAAAGGAGATTACTAAATTTATATCACGGAGTGAAAATTATGAAGGCTTTCCAAAATAAAAGGAGAAAAAGAGGCTTACTGTATCTAGTTACAGCAGAAAATGTTCAAGAATCTCTTTATCATTCATGCGCAAAGTACCCAAAACATATAAAAGATTCAGTGACTGGCCTTTTTGGCAATGAAATTGCAATTCTTTTGGCCGAGGAAGGAGCCTCTGATGTGTCAATTTCCAATCATTCTATGATCTAAAATAGAAAAATGAAAGCACGGACTATGGAAAATTCCTCCGATTCACCCTGTTATAATAAGCTGGCTCAAGGTGGTGCCAAGGCTGATACGTCATTCAGTTCACAATCAGCAAGCTCGCAAGTGGACGTATAAGGTGTCTCTCATTTGATCAGGGGCAAAAGATCTTTCTGACATGCACCAACTGAAACTCTGTGCAGGCCACTCCCGTTCGCATATAAAACTAAGTCGGTCTTCATAGGATTGACATTTTTATCAGTCCTCTTATTGTTTGTGACTTTTTTCAAGATTTTTGGGCTCGTGCACTTAATATAGCCTGCGGTTAGATCATGTGGAATAAGACAACAACAACAAAACATCAGTAAAAACCTTTTACAATCCAATAAAAGAGTTTACTTTCAAATGTTAAAAAAATTAAATTTTCTACTACTTACGTGAAATATACACTGCTGGCCACCCAAATTGCTACACCAAGAAAGACAAGAGATATCACAACAAAATTGTTTTAGTAGATAACATGTTGACCAAGTATCAAATGATTAAATTTATAAACTTGTGAAGTGTGGTTCCTTCTAGAATCAGTAGCCAGAGTAGCCGCCATTGTTGTAGATCAGCGTTGCCACACACCTCGGCACTGATTTAAAGAGACTTTGGATGTGTTCTTAGGGTACAGCAGACCAAGCAGCTTCCACACGTTGTCAAAGTTGATCTGGTGTGGCAGCTTGGGATGTAATCTGGGTCAATCGTTCAGTAACCATGGACCACATGTTTTCTATCGGCGAAAGATCCGGAGAGCGAGCCGGCCAGGGAAGCAATTCAATCTGGTGATTGACGAAGAACCCTTGAACAATGCGTGCCACGCGTGGTCGCGCATTATCCTGTTGAAATATGGCTGCGTGCAAGCCCTGAAGGTAAGGAAGGACAACTGGCTCCAACACCTCGCAGATGTAGAGCTGCCTGTTTAAAGTACCGGCAATACGTACTAGAGGAGTGCAAGAGTGATATCCAATACCGCCCCATACCATAATACCTGGCGCAGGACCAAGTGCGGCGGTGCATAACGCGGCTGTTCAACATCTTCTCTCCACGGTGTCTCCAGATTCGAATCCGACCATTGTGGTGTTGCAGACAGAAGCGTGACTCGTCAGTAAAGACAATTTTATTCCATGCTGCCGTCCACATCCTTCTTTCATCGCACCATTGGCAGCGGAGACGTCCGTGGTTCTGCGTCAAGGGTAGACGAAGCAATGGACGTCTTGCGCACAGACCACTCTGCTGTAAACGGCGTCGAATGGTACGCGCAAACACTGGATGATGCGTTATAGAATTAATGTGCTGTGCTATGGTTCGTGATACGACTGAGCGATCCGTCACTGCCATGCGCACAATGTTCCTGCCATCACGTGAAGTGGTGCTCTGAGGTGGATGAGATCGAACACGTCGGTCCGTCGTACCCTCCTGCATCCAACGGTCACATATCCGCATTACATTTGTTTGATTTCGTCCAACACGACTACCGATTTCTCTGAAAGATAATCCACACTCTCGGTAGGCCACTATCCTTCCTCTGTCGAACTCGGATACTTGATCAAACGATGATCACTGTTTACTACGAGACATAATTAATCGGTTTTTTTTTTGAAAAAAACCTCAAGAAAAACACAATTTCCGAACTTGAAATAGTCGAAAACTTCAAACCTTAAATAGCGCTTTGAAGTGGCGCCACAGGTGCGCGTGATGTGCTTCTGCGCTGAAATTCTAATCATTTGCATATTTCACCTGCGCTAATGCATGCTGTAAATTTCATGCTATTTGCATGCTTCCTTCAGGGTGTTGTATTTAAGGTGGCCAGCAGTGTAAGTTAGAAGTAGCTTTTATTATTTAAAATAAATCAACATTTATACATTAAAAAGTTTTCAGTTGGCTATATCATAAATTAAATATATTTAATTTTTTTATTTATGTATGTTGCTAAAAATAAAATAAAAAATTAAATAAAAATTTTAATTGTGAAAGACGCACATTTATTTCGTTCGGACTACTAAGCTATCTAACAGCACACCTAGAACTAATTATATGTTACAGTGTATAGAACTCAAAAGAAAAACTAAAGGTTTAACGTTTCTCAAAGTGACAAATTTTATCAAGGGCAACTTCTAGACCTTCTTCAATCTTCGTGTTCATTATTTCCTGAGGCCAGATTTTGCATTTGAATTTATTTATTAAATGCAAACTAGATGCCTCTTTAGAGAAGTAACAAAATCACAGTTACTGTAATAATAATGCCACCATGGGCGGCTAGGTGGTGCTAAGGTTCTCTAGTTAAAACTCATTAGTTTATCTAGTTAAAACAGATTAAGTTTTTTTAGTTAAAACATACTAAAGTTACCCTATGATTACTAAAACACGTTGTGTGGGAATTACTAAATAATCAGCAGTTAATACAATAAATGAGTGTTTGTGATTATTTAAATTAAAAAACAACAAAATATGACAAATAACAAATTATAAATCTGGAAGCTTTCAGATTTTACATTACGCCCAAAGAGGCGTTTTTAAACGTTTTCTGTGTTACCTTTATTTATTAAATGTCATGGTTTTCGCACTTAAACCATTAAATTCAGTTCAACAGCAATATCGAAAACTAATTTTAAAATGAGCATATCTTTGGAATTTCCTATACACAGTGTCGCGCGCTAGAGATAAAAATATTTTTTTTTCGTACATTATTCCCATTTCCCCCTTTAAAATCATTGAGTTTCTTAATCAAAATTCGTTAAAGTGTTACAAAATATGAAATCGATAATAAATCTCAAATTCCAAATTTGGGCTTCCAGATGCCCATATTCGGAGGAGGACTACGTAATTAAAACTTTGATGGCTCTAGATACGGTTGTTTTCTCCCAATGAGTGAAACATACATTTATGCAGATTCTTCATTATTTAATTTCTTTAAATATAACACAGGGCAATAATATGTGTTGGCAACAGTTTGAAAACTGATACGGACATTTACAGTGAATCGACGCAAAGTGCCAAAACGAAATGAATAGCTCTTCTTAGCTAACGCCCCTTTGGGCTAAAAACTTAAACATTTATTTAATACAGTTTTTTCATTGTTAAACGGATGTTAAAAAATGCGTACTTTTTAGATTAATTATTTGAAATTTGAGATACTGACACTATTCATGGCAACAAAAAATTAAAACATTTTATCTAACGCTGATGATAAAACTTAAAACAAATAATCCTCAATGAATAAACGAAGAAAAAACTAAAGAGTTTCTTGTTATATATTTCATAAATCCCAACACTCTTTATTAAACAAAGAAAAATTCATTTTTAAGTCTAGCTTAGCGCATACAAAAACTATAAAAGAATATTTTAGTATTTATGTAAGAGGCTTGAAAGCTTTACATTTACTTTTGTCTTCCCTCAGCAAGAAAACTACATACATAGATCTATAAATAAGCTTAAAGGAACACTTTATTGGATTGCCACAGCTCAACGCTGGAAATACAACCTTGTGAAAAAGATGCCTTTTACCCACCAGTGTAAAAATAAAACGCAAGAAAAATACGAAGCCAGTCTCCTCGAAAGAGAATAAGCAGACGGAAGAAATCTGAGCAATGCTATTAAAGAAAAGCGAGAGCATGGAGGAAGAATAAAAGAAGAAGACAAGATGTATTCTCGAAGAAAATAGAGGAGGAGGAGAAGATTGCTCAGAAAGAAAGAGAAGTAACTACCAAGGGAATATTAGCGGAAAACACTGTGGAGAAATTTACGATGGGCGCCAGATTGGAGCTGTGATGCTTGCGATGGAGAAAAATTCCAGTTTTCCTATTCGTGGGACTGAACGACTGCAGTACACTGAGGAGGTCCATCAAGAGAAGGATATAGGAGATATGGAATAAGCAAACGCTCTTTCGCAAAAGGGTACAGAACTAGGAAACCAACTGCCTGTTTGTTTAGACAACAGCTCTCATTCTTTCCCTGGGGATAACTTTTGTTTAAAGTGTACTGACGGCAAAATTAATGGAAAGCGTTCTTTGTTCCTATGCTTCTTTCATGATAATGATACATAGAATATCTACAAAGCATTAGATGGCTGCATACTTAATGCTAAATATGTAATACATAAAACATGTTTCATCTTAAGATGTAAATATTAATGTAATGTGATATAGTAAATATAAAGATAAAATAAATTTTGCTTAATAAGTTGTCTTTTGCGTCTAATGAATGGAAATATAAGGGTTAAGGAAAACGTATTATTAACGGATATTAATGCACTAACTCGTATAGTGGATTTGAAGAACTGAAGGTTTTGAAACTTTTCGAAAGACTGAATTCTTTTTTGGTGAACATTATGCTTTATAAGATATTTCTCCAGCCTTCTTAGCATGCCTTCGTGGTGTAATAGACAGCATACTCTGCGCGTATTCGAGAAGTCCCAGGTTCGAGTCCCGGCGAGGGCATTGCTCACTTTTCATGTTTCCTACTTAAAAAATTTAACGACTCTACAGTGGCCCCCGACTAAAAAAGGTGGTGGATCATGATTCTCCACCAATAAGATTTGGCGATTGGGTTCCATAATCCCCAGTCGCCCTTTAAAAGGTATTTCTCCCGCCTTCCTAGCATGCTTTCGTGGTATAACGGCCAGCACACTCGGCTCGTATTCGAGAGGTCCGAGATTCGAGTCCCGGCGAAATCATTGCTCGTTTTCCATGACTCTTGCTTCAAAAAATCCTAATGTCTCTACAACGTACCTTAATTTAAAGCGATTATAGAATCTTCATTTTTTATATCTAAGAGTCTGAGATCAGAATGCTTAATACTGAATATATTTTTGTTATAATTTCATTTAATTTATTAATTAACGTTTTCATTCCCTAAAAGATAAATCCCCTGTGTAGACCAAAGCTCATAATCTGATCACTTCTTCGTTTTCCTGAATTTATTTGAATAATATTCTTTTATATTTATTTTTATTGAATAGGAAAATTTTATAATTTCCATCAGCTATGAACACAGCCTCGTCTTACAACTTCGTTGAAGAACTTGAATAAGAGAAGCAATTCAAGGTTTTTGTCTTAATGGTCACGTACACCATATACACTGCTGTGCAAAAATTAAGGACGAAGTCGAAAAATTAGCATATCAGCTGAACGAAGAGGCAGAGCGGACAGAAAGACCAATCAGGAGATTAAATAAGGGGATGTACGGTAGCACATGCGCAGATATGCAGGTAGACGTATTGGGGAAGTGTCTGAGTAGTATAAAGCATGTTGTCGGTGTAAGATCAGTATTTCTGGCAAAGAGATTGCACGCCGTATAGCAGTTAAAATCACACCGAGTTGCTGCCTCAGCGAGAAATGGCGAATAATCAATCTGTTAGACGACATCTGGATGCTTTTACCCGAGGTCGAATCATTGGGAAGTTGGAGGAAGGCCGCAGTGTGACAAGTGTGGCTGCAGAGTACGGAATTGCTCACAGCATCATTTCGCGACTTTGGAGACAATTTCAAATTACAGGAACAGCTATCCGGGGGTTTAGTAGTGGTCGTCCACGAGGAACCACACCCGCAGATGACCGGTATATTGCCTTACAGGCCAGAAGAAACAGGCGGCAGACAGCGGGAGAAAACGCTAGACACACGACACAGACGACTGGAAGACCGATATCGTGTTTTACCGTGGCCAGAAGACTGCACGGTGGTGGTCTGTTTGCACGACGCCCTGTACGGTGTGTACCTCTAACGCCTGCCCATCGGAGAAGGCGTTCTCTGTGGTGCCGGGAACACCGGAATTGGAGAGACAATGAATGGGGACGAATATTCTTTACAGACGAGAGCAGATTTAGTCTGAGTTGCGATTCTAGACACATACACATCTGGACAGAGCGGGGAACACGCAATAACCCCTTCAACATCATCAAAAGGGACTGTTTTGGAGATCGTGGAGTTCTCGTTCGAGCAGACATAATGCTTGGTAGCCGAACCGACCTTCATATCTCCCAAGGAGGTTCGTCACCTGGGACTGCTATTGTAACGAGGTTCTTCTTCCTTACATGCGTCTTTTCACAAGGGCTATGGGTCCTCAGTTCCTCTTCATGGACGACAACGCTCGACCTCCTCGCACAGTTACTGTCGAAGAGCTGCTTGAGAGTGAAGATATTGAACAGATGGATTGGTCGGCAAGGTTTCTGGATCTAAATCCCGTCGAGCATGTACGGAAATTACTAGGGAGACCCGTGGCAGCACGTAACTTATCGCCAGTAACGATTCCGAAACTGCGATTGGTGCTACAAGAGGAACGAGCAGCAGTGTCTCAACAGCTCATTAACAACCACATATCCAGCATGCACAAATGATGTGAAACCTGCCTAGTAGTCAGGGGAGATCATATCCCCTATTAAAGACCGGATGTTTCTTGCTGGACACCCATCACAGGGATATTTCGGCCTTCAGTCGCATTGCGCTCCATGCTACTTTTTCAATAAAGCTTCTTTTTATCCCTCTGATTTCTCTTTTAGTAAGTGTTGCTTACATTACTCATGTCCTTACGTATTGGGGATCTTACGGTATTAAATGTATTGATTTGGAAAGCTTTTGTACAAAGTTATATTGAAAAAACCGTCTCGTCCTTAATTTTTGCACACCAGTGTATTGTCATAAAATCTGCTTATTGTGTGTCATCGTCCGTTGATAATTCTGTATTACATTTCTCTAACATATCTTTTATTTAAAACACAGAGTTATGGGGAATGGAAACGAAAAAATAGTAACGTATTGGTCCTTTTCTCTGTCCTTACATGGAATAATCGCAATATCCCAAACATGGATGATTTTAAGGGTCAGGAATTGTTTCATGAAAACTCGCATAAATTCTGGGAAAACGTATAAAAAACCAGAAAAATGGTTCTGCTAAGACACCCATAAGTTCGTTATATTCAATTTTCATGGATTTGGAGGCTAGCTAGTGCAATATAAAATAATATTAAGTGTACAGGAAACTGAGCGGGCCTAAGTATTCGTTATAAACTGTGGTTAATATAAACATGGCTTGGTATAGTGGGATTTGAAGATGATATAATGGAGAAAGGCTGATTCGTAACATTGAGAAGACCTTAATATTATGCTATTATTTCAAAAGAATCATAGTTAAAATTTTAATTTTCTCATAATAGAGCTAATAAATTCTTATTACATACAGGATATTTGGCTAAAGGAAAGCAGGAAGAACATTTTTTTGTTTTTGATAATTATTTTCACTAGTCATTTACTCAAAAATTGTCTATCAACAGGATTATCGTAAAACAACATAGATCATGTTCTTATATATCGAAATGTGTGATGCATTTGATGTGATTTTATATAGTAAGTCTTCAAGTTAATAACCATTTTCTTTTGTTTGTTTTTAATAACATCAATATCACGCGATCGCTTTTGATTCTAGTAGAGCAATGTGGACGTTGATCAGGAATGAAGAGCTCTCTGTGTTCTTGATCATGCAAGCAAACTTCTGGTGCCATTGTATATCATCATTTTAGAATACGTCATGGAAGAAATACTCTTTCAGTGTTTAATTAGCCGTGTAATAGTCAAGAATATGGCTCTGGCATATTGGCAATCAAGAAGCCTGAACTAACGCAATGTGATTACTTCGTGTGGAGATAGTATTTTAGCCGTGCTATTAAAACCTTTGTTTCCGTAAATCTTTCGAAGCATCTATTTCTTTTAGGCTAATCACGCATTAAAACATACATACATAAAAGATGTTAAAAACTATGGTTTGCAAGTGGGATTTCACTTGATAAATTTAATCTAGTTCCAATGGCTTTTACTCTGGATAATCAAGGACGTCAGCATACTGTTATAATTAATGGAATACTTAGGAATATGCCGTTATCAGCCATACGCTCCAAAGGATTTTGATCTTGTTTTCTTTCCCCGAAAGTCCGGGAATGTGGTCTACCATAATCCCTGCGTCGTCAGTACCCTTCCCGCTCCAACTTGCACCCTAATCTGGCCTTTCTTTACGGCTCAATGGATGCGAGACAGTAATAGAGTAGACAAGCTGCACATTCCGCGAAAACGTGTCTGGATTGATTTTATGAGGATTAGCGAAAGACAGTATCAGTTAGCAAAAGGATATTTGTATATATTTCAAATGCTATGAATAGGATATGTCTTAAATCTGATTTAAGGTTTAAGTACGTAATAAAAGTAAGCCTAAATTAATTTCACAAGGATTAGTGAAAGACTGTTACAGTTAGTAAAAATGCATGCTATATATTTCAAATACCTTCAATAAGACACATTTTCACGTAAGAAAAACAAGTTCATAGCGTACGCATGTAGATTCTATCAAGACCTACGAAGCAGCTAAAAACAAAAATTAGCTACGCCTCATCAGGATTAAAACCATGGGACTTTCCATTACTGTCTGGACGGGTTACCAATTACATAACAAAGGCACTCTCCTTTCTGCATGCCTTCGTAATGTAACGGTTAGCACGCTCGGCTCGTATTCGAGAGGTCCAGGTTCGGGTACCGGTGAGAACATTTTTCAGTTTTAACGTCTTCTGCTTAAATTAACCTAATGTCTCTATAACATATCCAAGGAAAAACGGAATGTGTCAAATCTGGTAATTGCCAAGAAAGTGATTAAATTACTGATTTGAATCTTAAAAAGGCGATAAAACATAGTGTGCATCTTCTTTCTCTACGATATATCGCCGAACGCAGAACGCTCTGCAGAAGTCTATATAAGAGACATTTATCCGGACAAAAATGGAAAAACTGTTGTTACAATAAATGAATCTTGGGCGCATTTAAATGACTGCAATAAAAGAGATCCTTTTCTTATCATCAAAGAGGAGAAAAAAATCTTGAAACTTAATTCAAAGGATCTAAAGAAAGTTTTTCAAAGGGGTTTATGATTGTTGCTAGTTTTTCAAATAACAGCAAATTAAAAATAAAGAGAGTGGAGAAAAATATTAAGATCAACTTCACATATTATTAGGAATATATTTTATGCCTCATTTTCAAATACGAAATACCATCCCTTTAGCCATAGTGCCATCAATCTATAGAACTGTATCACGACAAAGCCAGCAGCCACACGTCAAAATCCACTGTTAATTCCCTGAAAAAAAAATGGAACAAGAAACGGATATGTAGGCCATACAATTCACTTATATTCCTACTAAATCTCTTGATGTAACCCATAGATTTTGCGATTTTAAACTTTTAAAAAGCTGATTATCCAAATGTCGATATATAACCCTCCTTGGACTTTGGAAAGCTGTTCGACAAGAACTGGATAAAATATCTCTTTCATTACTTCAAAAGTCTTTATTATCTGGAAAAGTACGGTGTAAAAAGATAGTAGAGAATAAGGGGTATCAAACAGAACATTAGAACACAAAAATGTTAGGTAAAATATTTCTGGAAATACAGTGAAAACGTCTAACAAATGTGCGAGCAGCTTTGCATTTGAAAAATGTCATTCTTGAATTTTATTTTCTTAATGAAATTTATTATTATGACCATTATTACTAATAATTACTTATAATGAGAAATATCCACTTGTGTTGGCAAGCATTGGAATATTTCTAAACTCCAGGAGCCGAACATTTCCCGAACACAAATTAAAAAAATATACCCTCGTTTTAATTACCTTTAAATTCGCTTTTTTCTTAAGATTTAAAACGAAAACTCTGTAAGTTGTTTTAGTAAATTCATTATAATTTATACCAATGCATCAATTAGGTAGATAATAAAGAATTAAAGATCCTTAAAAATAAAGATACAAATTATTAATAAAAAAGTTATTGCTCTGAAATCGTTATCATTATCACTAAAAATCATTTAAATTAACACGAATTCATTAAACATTTTATATACATTAATATAATTAATAGATGCATTGTAGAGTATACTAATAAATGGCATGGATTACAGTAATTAGATGCATCATTAAAAATAAAAGAAGATACGTGCCATTGAAAATATGATTTTGCTTTTTATATCGTTGATTTTTTAAGCAATTTAAATTAAAACTCAAAGATCCTATTCCCCACCGACTGACAACACCCAGGGAACTAGCTATCTTCCATAACCGAAAGGAGATTAAACTAAGCATTTTATACATTTTGGAAACCGCCCAGACGGTACAGTGGTTAGGGGATCCGACTGCGAGCCAAAATGCCCAGGTTCGAATCCTGGAAAAGGCATGGGTATACTTGTCCGTACCCTTATAGGAGACAAAAGGTGGCCCCCTTATTAGGCGCCTCCATCATAAAGTGACCACCATTTCTGCCCTTAGTAGTAGCCAACGTCTGTATACGGTTTGGACTCGCTATTCGAAAATAAAATATTTGAGTAACAGTATTTTCCAGAAGGCATTGAAAATAAATGTCATGGTAGCACAACGTAATGTGAAGTGATTGTCAGAAACCTTAAGGATCCTCTAAAGTTATTTCTAACACCATTACACTGTTTCCATGTTACAAAACTAAAGCTTTACCATAATTAGAAAAGAAACATGCCGGTTTTAAATTAAACAGAATAAAAAAAATATTTTAAATAGTTCATGCATTTTGAGGAAATTTGAAACACCGTTTCTTCTCCACGAAGCAAGAGATTTAAAAACAAAATATTTTTGCTTACCGAAATAAGAAACTTCTGTCTCATTTTCTAGAAATAAATATAGCTTTATTAAAATATGATGGCACTCGAATTTTAAAATTCAATACTTTACAGATGTTGCCAATATTTTACAGTTTAATTATGGTAAATAAAAAAGGAAGAAAAGGCTTAGAGTTTGCTAAAATCTATTAGTATTATTAGGTTTCAGTTTTGATTTTCAGGTTTAAATTTTTGGAGTGAGCTGACTGCATGGAAATTTTCGTGACTTTCCCCTTGTATAATGTGAGTACGAGCCAGTTTCCCTTAAAACACCCTCTGTGAAGGTATCTTTCACTTAAGGTGGATATTTCGGGTAATAAAATAGCCCATAGTTCTGATGCTGACGACAGCATATACCTAGGAGAGATTTAACGCTCAAAGATTGCACAGAGAAAAGAAATCTAACGCATAGATAGATGAGATTCTACTACATAGGAAAGGAAGAAATTCTGCTGCAAAGCTGCATGGTACGTGACATAAGAAACATATTTTATACTGTTGGTACAAATGTATTATACTATATTACTAGTAAAGGAATTTTT
>KK113228.1:32302-72004 GCA_000611955.2 Stegodyphus mimosarum
AATGCCACAGTTCTTGGAAAGTACCAGGATACTACTGAGTATATCATTGTGCAGGTAAGGACATAATTAGATTTTTACGAGCATTTGATGAACCCTGGCGCATTAGTTATCGATTCGAAGAATTGCGCATTGAACTGCAACTAGAACCTGTCTTTGTAGGTTCTTATACAGTTTTACTGAGTTTACCTGAATGAAGAACCTCGCAATAAAATAGCTTTTATTTAGCTACTGTTTTAGGTGCCTTTTACTTTCTAGACTTGGCCGATCTATGTCCACTGAGAAAATATACGTTTATAATAGTTACTATGCTTGATGTCTTATGCAGTGAAAATATCTATATCTTTGATGAATCAGATTCTCGTTTAATAAAATTCACAAGCATTTTCGTGAATGCCTTGGGCTACACCTGGACCTCTCACATACGCGCCAAGTGTGCTATCGTTACGCCAAGAAAGGCATGCAGAAAGGAGGGAGAAAATGCCTTATTAACACATTATTTAAGTTTATCAAACATTACTTATTTTTTCTACGAATGATCAGCAGAATAAAAATTAGGGTGAGCTTAAACAGAGGGCGAATTCGTAGTTTAGGAACAGAGAAAGCTACTACAACTCACCAGGAAGCTGTTTATTTCCTAACCTGTCACTTGTGTGTTGATGTGTGTGCAATAAGCGATTTTGAATTTGTTAGTGCATAAATCAAGAAGCCACGGTTTTTAAAACAAGATTGAGTAGGCAATGAAGTTATTGGTTGCGCCGTGCACATTTATATGTTTATATTGCTATGACTCCAGAAGTTCAAATTTTATTAAATTTTTGTTGAGCCTTAATTTTTAAATGCATTATCATCTAGGTCCAGAATATTATGTAATATTTATGATGAAGTTTTATGTTAACATACTGTAAAATAAAAGTCTTCACACATATTTTTGTTTTTAATAATTTCGTTCAAATACTAATATACCTTTTTAATATTTTGATTTTTCCCGCTTATACTACACGTATAACAAGAAACTCAGAAATATATTGAAATTTAAAAAAATTGAATTTCACTTTGAACTGACTTTTAAATTTATTCAGTAGTAGAGATTGATCCACAAATTAGCAGATATTATATTTATTTAAAAGGAGAAGCGAAATATTCGTGTGAGTTATTTCACATTTTTAACTTTTAACGTATTTTTTGATTTTATAAACTTTTAAAGTTAAACACTCCTTTTATGTATTAAACTGCAATTTAAAGTATTTATGTAGATTACGAAGTTTTTAACTTTTCTTATTTAAGAACAAAATATTAATTTGGTTATGTACTTTCTTAGTGTGATGTTGATTGTTTCCCAAAACTGGAACACTAGAAAGTATTCACAGTGCCTTTTTGCTTGTTTAATTATATTTTTCTGTAAATGCTGCGCCTGGAAATATGTTTTTCTTTTTTAAAATTTAAGTGGTTTAAATGAGAAATTTTTATCTTGAATTGACTATACAAGGCTGCGTCTTTTGAAGAAATACTAATTTGGGAATAATTGTAAAGGTAAGTATTTCCTGTTTACCTTTTTTACTACATCACTGAATTATAGTCGCTTGCTTCACTACTAATACTTGCCCTTGAATTCCAGACATTTCCAGTCAACAGTGTCCAAATTTGCGAAACTAATATCATACACATCATCTAAAACTGCAATGCTTACCAAAGTTTCACTTTTTCTCTCTGGTAAGACGAAATAAGCTTTTAATTATTAAATGTCATCTCCTAAACATGAAAATGTATTTTATTTTTAAGATCGGCTCTTCTTTAGGAGTTACAGAAAAATGAATGCTTTGTTTTAAAACTCATAAGGAATATTTCGCTCGTTATTGTGATGATTTTGTATGAATCAAATAAAGAAATGAGATAAATGCTTTCTTTCTAAATTTATTTTCCTGAACGCTATTATGTACTCTGTTTTCTAACAGACTGAATACTTTAGGTATACACTCCTAGACTGGATATTATTTAAAAGTTACAACAAATTCTAAAAGCCAATATTTTCCTTATTAAAGCAAATTTATCGTACAGGAAAACGCAGCAAAAAGCAGCAAAACACTTAAAATGTCTGAACAGGTTCTTGTGAATATTTAAGGCCTTGAAAATGCCTATGCATTTTAGTTTGCCGTTTGCAGCTAAATTGGAGTCATTTATTCCTGATACTGCAATAGAAATCGGCTAACATCGCTGGCCTTGACTTCCATCATATGGTGGTCCTAATTATGTAATATTGACTCAAACGTCCTTCAGGTTTTAATGAACCATTGAACGCGTATTGATCTCGCCAACAGAATGGATAATGCCAGAATATTAACCGGCTAATCTGGAGTTCTAACGTAAAGCAGTGAGAGGCACTGTCCAAACTCTATATTTAAAACAGTCATTCCCGAAGTGTTTCCTCTTCTTAAACACTCATCAATCTAATTTGTGTCCTGGTGAGGACTAACCGGAGGGAGAAGCTATAGTAAAGATTCAAATAATAAAATTGATTAATTAACATAAAATACTTTACATCCATTGTACTTTTTCCCCATTGTTCTATTTTGCTGTCTCCATGGTTATCGCTGACTATACCATACTTATCAGCAAAGCAATTTAAATGTGAACGGATGACATGTATATCCAGTGACATTCAACAAGCAGTCTTTTCAAATGACGTCGTACTATTTTGTTATTATTGGTTCAAAGTTCTTCTGTTTTCTTTTCAGAGAAAACCCTGACATACCCATCGAAATGCATTCCGTACTGTTTCCTAACTATCACTTAGTTCCTCTTCAAGTTAAGAATCCCATAACAAGTCACGTGCCTGAAGTCTTACCAATGCATCTTCTTTCATTCAAGTACATTAATTTCTTCAGGTACGGAAGATCTTTCTTTCGCGTTCTTTTAAGTGTTCTCAAGATCAACTGCAAAGGAAACAGATATCGAAGGAAGAAGATTGTTCTTACGTTGTCCAAATATCAGACGCCCAAACGGTATAATGGTTAGTGATTTTATGTATGACTTCCATATCGAAGGTCCCGGGTTCAAATCCCGGAGAAGATATGGATGTTTGTAAATGTAGTGTCTTTGAGGCCTTAGAACACTCTAAATTTATGGCAATCCGATACTCCTCTCGCATGATTTGGTTGTAGAGAAAGAGGGGTGGTAGTCCCTTGGACCCATATCCCGGGGTGCTCTCAAATTGGAGTGGAACTGGACAAAATCTTACTGTCACCTATACGGTACCCAGGGCTCTTGGCAGAGACAGACTTAATCTTGTATTTCTTGCGACGATAAATTTCATGGGCTTGTTCTAATGGTGAGGTAAGACGAGTGATATTAGTCACAACAGCAAACCTGGTTTCAGAGAGAACTTGAAAGAATCGATAAAAAGCGTCCAATCTTCTGTTCTTTATTAATATTGTTGCGTGCGTACGGGTTCGTAATGAACTGAATGCACAAGTCTATAAAAGTTAATAAAATTTATTCTTTTAATGAGAAATAAAACAAAATACTGAAATATTTCTTCAGAGATTATCGTACAATATCACAATACCTCAACGTTAAACAGAACTCAATTCAAAACAGAGAAAGTGAATCCAATCTCACAGCGAAGTGCTGCAATCAGTAACAGTGGCAAGAAAACATACAGTTCTCTTAAAACAACAGTAACTGAGCTGAGATGTTTTAATTCAGCTTTTGTAAGCTTTTTAATTATTCACGAGAACATTCTGGTAAAATGTATTTTCTCGATTTTTCTGGATGGCAACAGCAATTACGGGATATTTATTTATTAATTATTAAATGCACACGCTCTTGTATTTTTACTTTTCCGACGTAGCTTTCTCTTCAAATTCGTCTGCACAAACCACAACGCTGAAAACAACAGCAACTCAGCTGAGGTGTTTTAATTCGGCTTTTATAAGCATTTTAATTATTCACGAGAATATTCTCGTAAAATCTATTTTCTCGATTTTTCTGGATGGCAACAGCAATTACGAGATATTTATTTATTAAATATTCAGTATATTAATTATTAAATGCACACGCTCTTGTATTTTTACTTTTCCGACGTAGCTTTCTCTTCAAATTCGTCTGCGTTGCACGGGGGAATAAAACAATTTTAATTACTATTCTAAATAAATAGCTAAATAAATACAAATATCGTAACAATATTATCAAGCTATTACTTTGTGAAAATTTCCAAAAATGTTGCCATATTACTGTGACACTGAAGATATTGTACTGCCTTATATTGTATAGATATATTGTGGCATGCAAACATTCACCTTTTCGTTTGTTACACCAAACGCAAAAGCAAAATGAATTTTGTAAAGCCAGCTTCGGGACCACTAAATCAGCAAAGCTTGAGCATTTTCACATTCTGTTGCATTCTGTTCTGCAACAATTGTTCCATGATATTCTGTTACAACTATTGTTCTGTTACATTGCAGATTTGCAGTTTTGTTACATTGTGCAACTGTTGTTTTCTTACATTTTGTTAAAACTATTGTTCTGTTACATTGTAGATGTGTAGTTCTGCATTCTGTTCAGTAGAACAGTATTAAATTTGAACATTATTCCTTATATCATGATACGCAATTTTGTCCTGATGAAAAATGTTTAATGAAAATGATGCTCTGGATTGTTTTATTTTTTTCCCAATTGGAATCATTTTCCCTTTAAATTTAATATTCATTGTGACAGACAAAGATATAAAGATTGCTAAGAACTACTGTTTTTAGTTTGGTGATTTTTCTCTTTCATTTGAAAAAAAAATTAAAGTGCAGTAAATTATTGCTTAATATTACTAAGATATAAATTATCATTATTATGTTATCAGGTGTTTTCTTCCGTCTTTCCGTATGATGCCTTCGTGATGTAACGGTAGCACACTCGACGTGTATTCGAGAGGTCCAGGCTCGAGCTACGGCAAGGGCATTGCTGATTTTTAATGTATTTCGCTTTAAAATAAACTAATGTCTCTACAGTGGCCCCTGAAATAAAAAGGTAGTGGTTGATGATTCTTCACTAGCAGTATTTGGTGAATGGGTCCCCTAATCGCCAGTCGCTCTTTAAAAGGGGAGTATATAAGGTATTTTCATCCTCCTTTCTGCATGCCTTCGTGATGTAACAGTAGCACATTTGGCACGTATTCGAGAGGTCCAGGTTCGAGTCTCGGCTAGGGCATTGCTGGTTTTTCATGTATTCTGCTTCAAAATAACCTAATGCCTATGCAAGGTAATTAATACATAAAAAATTAAATGGTATGTAAAGCTGCTTAAAAAATGTTAAATTGGAAATCAGAATACTCTTTCTTATAAGTTGCTCAATAACGTTTCCGCTGTGGGGATTGTTTCGAGTTTTGAGAGATTTTTTGAGATTTCACTAGTACTCGATATTTTCAAGCATTTCAAATAAATTCTCAGATTTCTGTTTTATAACAATTTTTTTAATTTTAATCAAAATGTTTCGTTTATACTTATATTTATCTAATTTTCCTGCTACTTTGCTTCGGAATTTGCCCCAAAAAGCACTGAAAACAATCTGAATTCAAACTCCAAGCCAAAGTATGGAATTTTGAACTACTGTAAGTTTTACTAGGACTTTTAAAATTCATTTAGAACTTAAATGGTTTATAAATGGAAAATATAAATTTCATTTCGTTACGAATTATTTATTAGTGCTATTGCTTTATTTTCAACACATCCGGCCAGGGAAAAGTTTATGTAAATCATTGACTGCAAACCTTTTCTAAAAAATGTTAGTGTAAATATCATGCCGCTAAAGATTTGCGAATTTTTATTATTTATCCCAAGACCACTCGGCAAATTTTATCTTTTCCTCTTATGATGGTCTCTCTCTTTTATTTATAATAAACAATTTAGACAATGGGAAACCAGAAATTAAAAATATGTTATGTATGTTAAATGTAAATAAAAACCTATCATGTCAAAAATTAAATTTTTAAATAAATCTTAGATTCAAACTAGATATATTTAATGGGTTTACTTGATGATAAGTATTGTTCCGTACTTGTAACTTCATCGTTCGGCTGACGGAGCACTTTCCCATCGCATTTTTGTTGTTGTGCATTTCTCGTATTAATCTGTAAAATCTGGCAACTGGGAAGAAATGTTTAGTCTCTGCTAATTCGCAACTTGTATATATTCAACTGCGCAGCAGATGAACGCTGACTCGCAATGTACTCGCTCTTGTAACTGTTCCTACGCTGTAATAATAAATAATTAAATGATATCGTTGGTAACGCATTTCTTACTACGCTGAACTACGCACGCTACCTACGCACATTTTTTGGTCCGCCGACCCACAGAAGAAACTAAACCTATGGATTAAACGCTATCGGTTTGCAACCAAAAGTCAACAATGACCATGGATATCACAACTTTAAATCGCAAACGTGGAAACATCAAAGGACAGTTAACAAGGATTTTAAATGCTATAACAGCCGCAAAAAAGCAAAATATACTGGATATTGCGCAGCTACAGGCTCATTTGGATACCGTGGTAAATATTCATGAAAAGTTCGAAGTGCTGAAAAACGACTACTACAGAATACTCACGGATGATGAGTTTGAAGAAGCGGAAGCTTTGCTGTCTGAAGTGGACGAGGATATTGAAAAATTAGAGGTAAGTCTAAAAACCTCTATTAATAAACTTAAAAGTTATGAATCTGTAACAAATCAAAATAGTGACAGCCCTAAAAACGAAAGTTATTCTGTATGTAATGATCAATTTAAAAGGGCTTTAGTAAAACTGCCAAAAATTCCTCTTCCGAATTTTAGCGGAAAATTTGAAGAATGGAATTTGTTTAAGACTCAGTTTAATAGTTTAATCAAAGAAAATCCGGAACTTTCTGAAAATGAAAAGCTCCATTACTTACGCGGGGCTTTGAAAGGAGAAGCCAAATCATTAGAAACATCAGACGATAACTTTTCTTCACTTTTTAAAGCTTTAGAACAAAGATACGAGAATAAAAGAATAATTGTAGACTGTCACATTAAAAACATTCTAAATACTCCATCAATAAACCATGAATCGGCTAAAGAGCTTCGCATAATGTTAGACAATATTAAGAAAAATCTTAGATCGTTAAAAATCTTAGATTTCGCAAGAGATAAACTATCGAATGTTCTATTATTAAATATTGTTCTTGACAAATTAGATCGCGAAACACGAAAACAGTATGAGCTAACACTAAAAGATAATGAAGTACCAGATTTTGATACATTTTTGGAATTCTTAGAAAGAAGATGTCAAATTTTAAATAGCATCAGTGCTAACATTCCATCTAAATTTAATTCGGAACGATCGAAATCTCTTTTGGTTAAATCAAATAAATCACCTAAATTGTGTATCGCTTGTAAATTGCAACCGCATGCATTGTATCACTGCGATAAATTTAAACAAATGAAATTATCTGAACGAGTGAGTTTGGTCAAAAAACATAGGCTTTGCTATAACTGTCTTAGCGAATTTCATTTATTATCTCAGTGTAAATCGAACAGTGTTTGTTATATTTGTAAGAAAAAATCCGATCATCATACATTGCTACATGCATATTCGGCGCCGCTGACGAATTCCAGTGCTCATGGCGTTCATGGCGTAGACATCACGGGGACGTTAGAGCTTCAGGAACCAAATCAACAAAACATAAATTCGTCAAGGTCAATTGATTCGCATCCGCCAGAAAATGCTCGTATATCTTTCTTCTCAAATGGAAATAATAAAAGTGTTTTGATAAATACTGTAATAATTTATATCAGAAATTCAGCTGGTGAAAGCGTACCGTTGAGAGCGATCTTGGATTCGGCCTCTGAAAGCTCATTTATGACTACGAGAGCAGCCGATGCGTTAGGTTTGAAGAAAGAAAAAATAAACGTTCCGATAAGTGGATTAAATGACACACCGCTGAACATTAAGAAAAAAGTTTCAGCTTATTTATCGAATGAAAGTAATGATTCACATTGGGAAATTGACTTACTAATTGTGCCTAACATTACTAATTTCACACCCTCCAAAAGAATTAATGTTTCGAATTTGTACATTCCACGGAAAATCAAACTTGCTGACCCATTATTTTTCGTTCCTCAAAAGGTCGATATTCGGCTGGGTGCTGAATTATTCTTCTCAATTTTGAGAGATGATAAAATAAAACTGGGAGAAAATTTGTTCTTGCAATCAAGCTGTTTTGGCTATCTTGTTTCGGGTAGTATTTCAGACAATAATTTGTGTTATACACCAAAACACTGTTTCTTGTCTAAAAATTTAGAAACTCTCAACAAAACCCTCACAAGCTTCTGGGAAATAGAAGAAGTAGAACCACGCAAAATTTGTAATGACGAATTAAATTATTGCAACGAACACTTCGCGAAAACACATTATAGGAAACCAGACGGTAGATACGTGGTTGAAATGCCACTCAAACCAGAATCTTCGGAAACAATGTTAGGAAATTCTAAAGAAATCGCATCGAAAAAACTAGATCAGTTGTGGACTCGCTTGGAACGTGATCCTACCTTAAAAACACTTTACGTAGAATTTCTTAATGAATATGAAAATTTGAATCATATGGAGGAGGTGAAAGAAGATACACTTATAGATGAAGGGTATTATCTACCACACCACGGCGTATTGCGTCCCACCAGCAAAACAACTAAACTACGCGTGGTCTTCAACGCGAGTTCGAAAACGTCAAGCGGGCATTCCTTAAATGATTTATTGTGCAAAGGAGGAGTGCTTCAAGAAGACCTCTTCTCGATTCTAATTAGATTTAGAAAACACATTTTCGCCTTTACTGCTGACATCAAACAGATGTTCAGAATGATTGAAGTTAATCCTTCGCAAACTAAGCTTCAAAAAATCTTATGGAAAGACAGCAAATTCGCACCGATTAAGGTTTACCAATTACGAACTGTAACGTATGGGACAGCGTCCGCCCCATACTTAGCCACTAAAGTTTTACAACAAATTGCCTTAGATGAGGGAAAGGACTTTCCCTTAGCTTCAAGAGTAGTTCTTCAGGATTTCTACATGGACGATTGCCTTTCTGGTTCCTCAGAATTCAACGAGTTAGAAAAACTTATGTCAGAATTAAAACAGCTTCTCCAAAGGGGAGGAATGACTTTGCACAAGTGGTGCAGTAATAAGGCACCATCCACTGAACTGCAAGAGTTTACGCTTGATCGAAATTCGGAAGAAATAATAGTTAAAACGCTAGGAATGTTTTGGAATAGTTTAAGTGACTCCTTTACGTATAAAGTAAGCATAAGCGCTAATCCTAACTTCACCAAGAGAGATGTACTATCTCAAATAGCACGCATCTATGATCCACTCGGACTCTTGGGTCCTGTTATTGCTAAGGCAAAAATCTTTATGCAGCAGTTATGGTTGCTTAAGCTAGATTGGAACGAAACACTACCTCCAGATATTGCCGAACAGTGGGAAAACTTCATTAGAACACTACCACATTTGGAATACATTCATGTGCCAAGATGTTTTTTAAACACCGATACCAAGTTGGTAGTACTTCAAGGTTTCTCAGACGCATCTTCAAAGGCCTACGGTGCAGTGATATACATCCAAACTGTGTCCAGCACCGGTGCAGTAAACAGTACACTTCTTTGCAGCAAATCACGCGTTGCCCCTACAAAATTCATTACAATTCCACGTCTAGAACTTTCTGCATGCCTTCTTCTCGCAAAACTAACGGAAAGGGTCCTAACAGCTGTTAAACTTCAAATAGACTCTGTGAAATTGTACTCTGATTCTACAGTAGCCCTGGCATGGATCAAGACTCCTTCAAATCTGCTTAAAACATTTGTAGGCAACCGAGTATCACAAATCCAGCAGATATCTAAAGACTTCGAATGGCATCATATTCCTTCAGAGTTCAACCCAGCAGACTTAATCTCCAGAGGACTGGACGTCAAAGCACTTGCCGCTAGTGAACTTTGGTGGAAAGGACCAGACTTTTCAAAATTAAATTCAGCTATTCCTCAGACTTTGCAAAATGCCAGTAGTTCAACTGACAAACTTTATACTGATGAACTCAAGACTGTTTCTAAAGTGACATTAAGTTTAAATAATGACTCTTTTTTTGATAGCTTACTTAATATCACTAACAATTTTCATAAATTAATTAGAATTTTAGCTTTTATTTTTAGATTTTGCAGAAGGTGCAAATCTCTTAAACCGCATACAGGAGAACTCACATGCGAAGAATATGAAGGAGCAGAAAATTATCTGCTAAAACACATACAGGTAAAGTATTTTCCTGCGGAGATATCAGCCTTAGAAAGGGGATCTTCAGTTCCACCTACGAGTAAGCTTAAATTTTTGAATCCCTTTTTAGATCCATCCAGTGGATTAATAAGAGTTGGTGGTAGACTCTCACATTCAGATTTAAATTTCAATCGTAAACATCCAGTTATTCTGCCAGCTGGAAATAAACTAGTAACTCTAATATTTCAATACTATCACAAGCGAGATTTTCACGCAGGTCCTCAAGCCCTACTAAATACTATTCGTTTTAAATATTGGCCACTTGGTGGTAGAAGTACGGCACGAAAGGTTGTCCATGAGTGTGTGGAATGCTTCAAGAATAAACCAATTGTTGCAACCCAGATTATGGGAGATCTTCCCTCAGAACGAGTAACGCCTAGTTCCCCATTTTTAAATGTAGGAATAGATTTATGTGGACCCTTTGAAATTAAATACAAAGGCCAGAGAAAGGGTACCTTTCAAAAAATCTATGTAGCTATATTTGTATGTATGGCGACTAAAGCTGTTCACATGGAATTTGTGTCAGATCTTACTTCAGAAGCTCTAATTGCTGCCTTAAAGAGATTTTTTGCACGACGCGGCAAGAGTTCAATCATTTTTAGCGATAACGCAACTAACTTCACTGGAGCTTCTGCAGAGTTAAAACGTTTGCATAAATTAATGTTAAACAGTGAAGACATTTCGAGCCTGTTAGCCTCAGAAGGTATCACGTGGAAATTTTTGCCTCCTAGGGCACCCAATTTCGGCGGCCTTTGGGAGGCGGGTGTAAAGGCCTTCAAGTACCATCTAAAGAGAGTGGTAGGTTCCGCTAAGCTAACTCTAGAAGAATTTCTAACAGTAATGGTTCAAATCGAGGGCATCCTCAATTCGCGGCCGCTCTCACCCTTATCTACTGACACAGATGATTTTCAAGCATTAACTCCTGGACATTTTCTGATAGGGAAACCGATAAATGCTATCCCAGAACCAAATTTAATTGACAAAAGAGATAATCTTCTAAATAGGTGGCAGAGGACTCAAAAATTAGTTCAAAACATCTGGAAATGCTGGCAAAATAGCTATCTAAGCCATCTGCAACAGCGCTCTAAGTGGGTGCTTAAAAAGCCAAATATAACTCCTGGCATGCTAATTTTATTAAAGGACTCTCAAGTCCCCATTTGCAATTGGTCTTTGGGTCGAATTATTAAGGTAATCCCAGGCTCTGACGGAAATGTCAGAGTTGTAGACGTACGCACACCAAAGGGTGTTTTTAGAAGACCAATTTCAAAAATTTGTATTTTACCCATTATGGATAACTATATTTCTACTGTTGGATAATTTATTTATTCTCATTGATTTATTAATTAGTATATTTGTTGTATGTAATGTTATTATAAGTTTGTATTCATACTTTGTTTCTTTAATTTTGAAATAATGTAATATTTCAACGCCGGGCGGGATGTTCCGTACTTGTAACTTCATCGTTCGGCTGACGGAGCACTTTCCCATCGCATTTTTGTTGTTGTGCATTTCTCGTATTAATCTGTAAAATCTGGCAACTGGGAAGAAATGTTTAGTCTCTGCTAATTCGCAACTTGTATATATTCAACTGCGCAGCAGATGAACGCTGACTCGCAATGTACTCGCTCTTGTAACTGTTCCTACGCTGTAATAATAAATAATTAAATGATATCGTTGGTAACGCATTTCTTACTACGCTGAACTACGCACGCTACCTACGCACAAGTATCAAACCAAAAATTAACTAAATTTATTCTAAAGCCTGTTTGACCTTTTAGTTCAGCCGATGATAAATGTATTGTTGTTTAAATATCACATGCTTTTTTAAATTGGGATGGAAAACAGAGAATGCTAACTGATAATCTAATATATTACCTCTAAAGAGAAATAGGCCCCAATAAAAGCCTTTGGTAAGTAGAGTTAATTATTCTGAACACACACATTTTCCAGAGTTTCGATGGAGGGTTTGAGTAAAGTCACTATGGCGACGGAGTCTATTCAAGGGCATGGCCACCGTTTCGCAGTTTGACATTCCGTTGTGAACGATTCAAGGGGAATCTCAAACACAGCCTCTCCCACTTGAAATCTCATCAAGCATAGAGGGCGGGAGTTTAGGAGGGGAGAAAAAAAGAGAAAATCTCGACCGGATTCTCGTTTCTGTTCTTCCCTCCGACATACCGCCGAAACTCAAGTGAGACATTTTGGTTATTTATTTGCTTTCTGTCCATTCTTCGTTTAGAAGCTGATATTGCTTTTGGTATGGTAGTTAAGTCCAAGTAGTAGTGCTTGACATGCATTGAATATGAAATAGACATTTTCTTGCCCATTTCTTGCTTTTGCCTACGTATCTTTGACTTGTTATTTCATTTTGAGTATTCAGAGCCAGTTCGATACAAACGTTTTAGTGAATCAAATGATAAAGTTCGAACTGAACGATCTGTTAATAAAATCATATTGTCCCCTTGAAAACATTATCTAGCGAACCAATGAAAGCTAACCTTTTCCTCTGCTACTTTTTAATGGCGTATAAATAATAACTACTTCCATATAATACATAATTAACGTAATCTCGATTTAGAAAATTTTTCTGAAATGTTTCCCTAGTTCATACATGTTTCCTTTCCTGCTCTTTTTGGCGGGAATAATATTAGTCTTTTCTTTGAGGTCCCCCTGAGCAACATCCTTGACGATGAGACGGTTAAAATCTCGCAGTCCCAATAAATTCCTTCCTAATAATTCCAAGTTTTATACGTAAAATTATTTGCTTAGGGTATAATATATACACTCTAAGTAATTCCAAAATACTTAGGTATAATAATTTACTTTTTCAATTTTCACGTTATTTTTGATTTCAACTAACTCTGAATACCTTGTACATAAAAGCGCCACATTGCATTTTCTCAGAAGTATGTTTTAAAAGATTTACATAGCCAAATTATGAAATAAAATAGTCAAAATCTATAGATTATGTTTTGCGGATCATCTAGATTATGTAAAAAACAAAATATCTAAAATAACAATAAACTTACGAAGAATGCAAGGAATTGGCTGGGGCATTAACGCAAAAATACAAAAGGTGATTTATTTCTCTGTTATCGTAAAAATAGCTCTATATGGAGCAGCAATTTGGGCAAACCCAATGTCCTCCCGTAAACTGAAAAAACTACAAGCAATTCAAAGGCCTTTTCTCCTCAACTACACCAGAGGATATAGGACAACATCGAATGCCGCATTGTGTCAGATTGCTAAAATTTCCCCTCTCTTCATAGCAGCAGAAAAAGAGTATATAAAATCAACTGTATTGCACTTATGAAAGAATTGCACCCACAATGGAACAGAATTCAAAGCAGAATGTTACTCTACTTCCTCACACCCGTATGAGCGACATCCTGCAGTGAAGAATAATATAACTCTCTGCATCAACAAAGAGCCATTCATGAACAAATTCCCTCAAATCTACACAGATGGTTCTGGCCAGGACTGCGGAAAAGGATGTGCGCTAAAAGTATATTTAGGTAATCATTTGACAGAAGAGGAGAAATTTCAACTAAACGTAGAAAACAGTGTCTTCCAAACAGAAGCATTCCCAATATTAGAAGCCATCAAATACAGTATACGCCATTCCTTTAAAACTTGATGTCTTTTTACAGATAGCTTCATGCACGCAATAGCCTCCCCAACGAATAGATCCCCAATAATCCAGGAAATCCTCAGTACTGCCTCTAACACAACCAACCAGCATTTCATAATATCATGGATTAAAGCTCATGTCGGCAACAAGGGCAACGAGGAAGTGGATGCCCTAGCAAAAGAAGCAGCTAGGGGCCTCAATGCAACGAAACTATCCATTCCATGGCCAGACTCTAACCTCAAGATGCAACTCAAAATTGCTTTTGAAAGAGCATGGCAGAACTGGTGGGACTTCGCTGAACAGGGCAGGCGCGGATACGACCTGTATCCAAAAATATGCTCTACCCCAAACGTCACAAGTAGACAAATAACATGGCTGATCTCAGGCCACGGCCCTTTCCCCACATACTTCTACAAGAGGAATCTCTCCCTTTCAGATCTTTGTGTATGTGGGCAGAGGGGAGATCCAGAACATTACCTATTCACATGCACCATAACAGTAAACTTGCACCTAACAAGACCAAGACTAGACCAAGACGTGAATCCGTATCTCAGATGCGCACTCAATAATAACCATATGAGGAAGCGCATATTCCAAATAATGGACACTCTGGCATCAAAGGGTCTAAAACTGTGCAATACAGAGTAATCCTCCAACTCATTCATTAAAGAATAACCTACAATGATTAATCGAATCCTTAGCTGACACAGCAAATAATGAAAACATTTCAAAATAGTTCAAATCGTCATATAAATGGTAAGAAGCACTTAAACACACCAGCTAGTCAACGAACTTATATGAGTAATTCAATTATTCCAAAAATTCAATGTGCCCATCAACAACCAAATTAAACACATAGATTGAATCTACCAACAATGAACGTCTAGGTATGATGAACATGCAATAGCAGCATAAGTAGACATTGGCATAAGACAGTGACGCCGCCAGCAGTGGCAGGGCTTGTGATGTCGCTTGCTCTAGACAACAGAAGCACCTCTACACCAAAACGGCACCGTGGGTCCCAGGAAGGCTTTACTAATCTGGATAGCTGGCGTAAGGGGCCTATACCTACTTACCCAGGGTAAATAATAGGTGGCCCCCTACACTTATACCTAACCTAACCTAACCTACCAATGATTCCATATTAATTAAATGCAAAGTTTCCGAGCAAAGTTTTATTTTCAGATAGCTGGATCAAAATTGTACTTTGATAGCGGAAACGAAGAATCCTGGGTTTAAATACAGTTACATCTAAGAATACAAAACTAGGTTTATGTTATTAGCCCAAAGGGCGTTAGCCCAGAGGGGTTATTAATTTCATTTCGGTATTTTGTGGCGTTTCACTTTTCAAGTTGTTGCCACCAAATATTATCGCCCTGTACTTGTTTAAAGAAACTAAAGAGTGGAGAATCAGCTATCAATATATCAGAGTTAATTATTCTGATGTTTGTAAATGTATGTATGTCTCTCGCATTGTGATAAAACAGTGGTACCTATAGCCATCAAAGTTTGAATAACGTACTTCTTCATACGAATATGGGAATATGGAAGTCCAAATTTGGGATTTGTTTTATTATCCTATTTTGTAAAGCATGAGTTTTTAAGTTTTCGTGAAGTATTGCCATTGCTCGCTTTGAAATCGTTGAGTTTAATGAATTAGTAAAACTTTACCGAATTTTCGATTAACAAACTGAACGATTTCAAAGCCAGCAATGGCGACACTGTGCGAAAAAAAAACATTTTTATCTCCATCGCGCGAGACTATATATCGGAAATTCTAAAGATTTACTCTTTTAAATATGTTTCCATATTGCTGTTGAATTAAATTTTATGGTTTATGTGAGAAGAACATGATATTTAATAATAATTATTATGAAAACTATAGTACAACATGATATTTAATATTAATAAATAAAGGTAACACACTAAACGTTAAGGAAAGCTCCTTTGGACGTAATGTGAAATCTGAAAACATTCAGATTTTTTGTTACTTTGATTTTTTTTCTATTTTTTAAAGTGTATTTAAGAAAGGTAAATATTTGAAATATGTATTTAAAGATCGATGTTTATACTTCTGTTCGCATTTTGCATAGCCAAAAGTATTTTGCAAGTGTATCCTGCAAACTTTTGTTTAATGTTAATTCTATGGCTACAATAGTAATTTAACAGAGCAGTCTGAAATTATGTTATTATTTCGCGCTGAATATTAACGTTTGCGTTTTTATAATGTTAGATGAGTTAGGTTTAGAAATGAGTTGTTTGAATTTCCATTGTTTTCACAGACATTTTATAAGTTTCCCACTCAAAACGCACTCATTTTGAACATTATAAGAGACTAGTCCGTTTTTCTGAAGATGTAAATATGAAAATGAAACTGTGCTTTTGTCGCTAAATGCTAAGTCGAATCTTAAAAATGATACCTTTACCTTGTAGAGTCATTAGGTTATTTTGGAGCAGGAGACATGAAAAATAAGCACTTTCCTTGCCGGGATTGGAACCTCAGACCTGTCGAATACGCGCCGAGTGTGCTGACAATACACCACGAAGGCATGCTAAGAAGAAAGCGGAATAGAAAGAAAGATGCGGAAACTAAGAAGAAAGATGAGGAAGAAATACCTTTTAACCTGATAATTATTGTGTCGTAAGAACGCGCAAGCGAGATATATCATAATTTCTCATGTGATTTATTTTTGTCTTTACTTGGATGAAATTCTTTTAATTATTAATTATCAATTTTTTAACATCTTATTGCTTATTTCTGTATGATGATTAACAGCCTAAAATACATGAATGTGCTTTCAACGTTTGGTTTTGCACGCGTTTTTATTATAGTTTATATTTATTGTAGTAAGAATTTTACTTTTGAAAATGTTTCCTCCTGTATGTTAAATTGTAATACTGTGTTCATATTTGCTGGAAGACATTTAAGATATAAAATTCTTCATAATCTTGCAGAAATGAAAATGTAGTAATACTTTAGCTAAAATTATTTATTTTATAATTTAAATATACGTTTTAGTTACCAGAAGTATTAAAAGTCTATCTTTTGAGCTTTTGTGTTATTAATATGTGCCATTCTTGTTTTAAAATTGTAACGTTCTTTTTTGTTAATCTAACCCTTTATTATGATTTAAATCTTCATAGTCACTTCTTTCCATTTCCCCATCAGAATGTAAATTTAGTTTGAAGAGCATATGTAAGGTTTTAGTTAAACTGACAAAGTTTTATTTTATTTTAATTTGCCTTTTTCTATCTGTTCTTATTTCAACTTCCCGTTAGAATAAGCGCGCGTTTCAACTTTATGCTTATTTGAAGTGGAGCCAAGTTTATATTTAAACGAAAGGTAGGAACCTCTCAGTGTGAGAGAGCTTTTAGTCTCAGATCACTGTTACTCTATTCCACGTTCGCCTGACCAGCTAGTATTTAAATTCTAAGCCGTAGCGCTGTTACGCTATTACTTACTGAAGTAATTCTAAGTGCGTTAGTATTAGTTAAATCTTGCTACGCACCATTTAGTTTAAAGGCCAATCTCGCGTTTATAGCTCTGTGAGCAACGACTACTTAATTTCTATATAGTTTTAGTTTAAATTATCTGATTGTTCAGTTTAGACCCAAGTATGGTCATTATTTTCTGTATACCTCCCGAGTTGGGAAGTGGCTGTAAATATTTGTGGTTTAATAAAAGAGGATTTTAAATCCTTCTTACGTATAGTTATTCTACCACTTAATCACAGTATTCTACCACAGAACATAGCTGCATTCAGCTCCCTGTTCAAGATCAGGACTTAAGATTTACACGAAGATGTTCGCCAAGAATATGCACCGAACACTCAGTCCTGACACATTTAGGCTAAGATTTTCGGATTGAAATTCAAACCTTTGGAGGCCAAATTACCTGGTTTTGCTAACTCGGATAAAATTGTAGTCTTCGGCTTTGCATTACAGATGTCGACATTTAAATTGTTATGCCGGGGAGAAGTTTGAGCCAACTTCGTTTTAAATGAGTTACGTAGTCTTCGATAACTAGATTTGGCTATCATTTTTAAGTTATCTCGCCCCAAGTGGTTGTCTGACTTTCTTAAGCACTAGACGGGAATATGTGTTCGAGGTTCAGATTTAATACAAAAGATTATTTTGTAACTTTCCCAAATCTTTTTAGTTATTTTCAGGCGAGCGATAGTTAGCTCCAAGTCTGTTGGGAGTTTCAATACCAGTTTATGACACTACGTTCTGTAAAACTATTTCAAAGTTCTTAGCTTGCAGGTTTTTACCCTTTTTTACTATAGAGTCACATTCACAAATCCACAGAATGTTTCGTATCATTATCAAATTCGAAAATGAGCGATGTTTACATATGTGAAAATCAATTTAGTCAATATAGAAAATGAACGATGTTTCTATATGTGAAGCATTTGTAGTCAATTTAGAAAATGAACGATGTTTATACATGTGAAAAATCAATTTAGTCAATATAGAAAATGAACGATGTTTATGTATGTGAAAATCAATTTAGTCAATTTAGAAAATGTTTATATAATTAGGAATTTTTAATTTAGGAAATGTTTATATTATTATTAATACGATGTTTATATATTTAGAAAATGAAGATATTTATATATTTAGAAAATGAACGATGTTTATATATTTAGAAAACGAACAGTGTTTATATATATTATATATACACTGCTTACTGTGTGCTTAAGAATTATAGTATTCTTTAAAATGTTTGTATACTTGCACTGATTTTAATTACATCAGTATGGCGTTATTGGACAATAATAACTGCAAGAAAAATGAGTTCATAGCATCGTATTCTCACCTCCAAGATTAGTTGTTGACGAAAAGCATTGTCGTTCCATAGCGTCCCCAATTTGTTACCTCGTATATGCTTCACTATCAGAAGAGACTCTATTAAACTTCGAATAGATAAAAAAATAGCCAGTCCAAGCCAGTTCTGACTTGCTGTAATTTTTAAGGACTTTAAGTTTTAATTTTATAATTTTGAATCTAGAATCGACGTTTTACAGGTCTTCATTCATATAACTGAAAAATTCAAAGTGTTTCAAAAACAAAATTGAATGTCTTTTTTCGTATTTATTTCAGCTGCCATATTAATTATAGATCGAAAATGATCCTTTTCACAACAATGGATAGCACAATGCAATGGCAATGAATTTCACCCTTCTGCCACTTTTTGATCAATGGGAATGTGCACCAGTCTTAATTCCTTTTATCTTGTTTTCTTATAAACTGTTTCTGACCTTTTGGTATCTTTTGCAAATGTCTTCTTTTGTTACCAAAACATTACAGCTAGGTCCATTTCATTTATTACAAATCCCGAAATTTACCCTGTTCCCGTACTAGATGCACATAAAACAATGTGCATACACATTGCGCATTGATTTTTAAGCTTCTAGGTTATTTTGCCAAAAAACTTACTACAAGTTAATTGTTAGATGGCTCACCTTGAGCTAATATTCGATGAATATAGTGGATGAAGAAAAAGAAATACTGTAACTCTGCGTTTCTATGAAAGGACATAATACTCATTTATATGTGTTGAATTATTTTAAGCTTATCGCCACTACTGTAAACATAGGTATTTTTTCTCATACAGTCTACAAAAACAGCGCTTCTGAAGTAGAAGCCTTTGTGAGCATTGCGTTTTATTTGCATGCCCGAACATGCTGAAAGTTAGCATGTAAGATACTTTCTCTACTAGCATAGCATCATCGAAGAGAAAACGAATTTACAAAAGCTTTTCGGTTGCACTCATATTTCTTGCATTTTTTTAAATATGGAGGGGGGGAAGGTTGTCGATGGATGGCTTTCACCAATTAACAATTCATATTTTTTCTTCGAAAGGTAATTAATCTTATAAAGTTTTGTGCCGATTATTGATACCTGAAACTCTGAAATTTAGGAGATCAACAGAAACCTATAGAATACTATACAAACCTGATCACTCATTCTAACTTAGTCCTTATATCAAAGTCTTGCCTGTAGGCTTAAATAATAACCGATTAAATAATTGATGTTTCACAGTTATGGCTATTAGTTTCGTATCAACTCAATTACAAACAAGTCCATCAAAATCATATGAAATCAAATGTCATGTAAAAAGAGTTCTTAAAAAACAGCAAGTATTTTTTCTTGAAACAGGAGAATTATGAAAGTGAAAAATGAAATTACGGACAGCGTTCTGAATTAGAGAAGAATCTAACGCAAAAATTGTAAATATGACAACCAAATCGTTTCGTAGTTCAGACAATAATTTAAAGAAAAATAGTGTTTTTTTATGCAGCAGAGGATCGGAGTAATTCAGATATGATAAATGAAGTTTACTAATAGATATAAATACTGCTATCTTTTGGACTGGGAAAAAAGGATTGTTTGTCGGCAGAATTCGCTTATAAGCCTAGTCAATCTGTAGGATTATTACAGAATACAATGTTAACTCTGGGTAGTTCTGTCATGTTGAAACATATCAACATCAATTAATATTGCAAAAAATGAAAATATTTTTAATTTATATAAAAAACTGCTTCTATACCATGTCCAGAGGGATCCTTATCAAGACCAAGAAATGCTTTCCAGAGTTTATTAGTGTTGTGCATGGAAACAATGTGCTTGAAAATTATCCAGATTGAGCAATGGCAATATTAACAGATAATAAAGCACAAATGCATTGCTCTAAAATCTTATGAAGACTGTAAAAGGCCTATTCGAACATATTAATTATCCTCCACCGAAAATAAATATGGAAGGACAATGCTAATCATTTTTTTTATTCTGGTTTCTCCGTATGCTGTTTCTGTAAAACTTATTGCCAGCTCGGAAGCAACTGTCACAACACACATGGAGAAAGGTTTACGAATGGCCAAGAAAGTGACCGCTATCTAATAATAATATCCATACATACTCAGCTGCTTCCTTTCAGTAATGTTTTATAAAATACATTATTAAGATTCTGTTACAACTTGTTAATAGCTGTGAATTTGATCCAAGCGATTTCTGTTTGCTTTCTAATTTAAAAATGAAGCTCCACGGAATAATATTGAATTCAGATTGTGACGTTATTTCAGTTGTAGATAGTTTACTGAAGCAACTTCAGCACATAATTTGAAAAGGGAATCAATTGAACTATACAACTGTTGTACGCAAGTTATGGTAAAATATTTTGAAAAACAATCACATATTTGTCTTATTATTCCAGATCTTTTGTGATTCTACAGTCAGCCTTTATGTTACATCCTTTGTATAATGAACATAGACTGCTAAAAACTTACCGTACTTACATTTCTTTAAACTTTCTAATTTCATTTTTAGTATTTATGAAAGGACTGACTTTTTTTTATATGATAAACATTCAGAATTCATGGTAGTCTGGTTATGCCATCGAACGGGGACGCTTCTTTACATGTTCACCATTTGGAAAAGCGTAATATCTTTATTTATCAAATAAAATTTATTCGTTGCTTAAAGAACCAAGTGATTTAAAAAGTGTATACGTTCTTTTCATTTTGTCTTTATTTTATTTTTGACATCCCTTAATCCTTCCATTCATAGTACATCTGATTCATTTAATTTATGACGTATGTAGATAGTGATTTTATTAATATTTGTAGTATTATTGTAGGATGATAACGTCTATATCAATTAGATGGTTCTGCAAGCTGTGTGAAAGAACTCTTTTTTTCGCGTGATGGAATTCAGACGATTCCGCTATTAAGACGATGACGCGATTCAGAGCTATTTAATGTAAAAGACGGTTGCTTCTCTTCATCTGTAAATAGTCTCACCTATTTCTGTGAATGTAATCACTTCGTAGCTTGTGGCAACTATTCATGTTTCCATTAAATTTTCGAGTTTTACATAATTAGTTAGTGATTTCGGATTAGTTAGTGAGAGTCCCTAGACAACCATCTCTGAAATAAATTCACAGGCATCATATACTAGATAGTAAGAACCGATCCTACATTATTATACTTAATAAAAGATGTCTTTAACACCATATGTTATGTACTTTGTCATATAATACCACACACACACACATATATATATAATTCACATAATACCTTCCCTTCCAACTAATAACGAAGTTTTAATCCTTTGAATTCGGGAGGCGGAATTCGATTTGCAGATTATAATAACTGCATCTGATAGGAAAAAGATTGGAATTTTGATACAATCTTGCTTTACGTTACTTTTTTACTTTTGCACTTCGTTATATACTTAGTCTTAAATGTATTGCATTCCCCGTTCATTGTTTAATAACTTGATCCTTTGCTAAAAGACTGAACCTTAGCATCGACTAAAACAAAAGCTGAAAGCTAGAAAAAGAAATCAGTAACATTACGTCACTGAAGATATGAATGTTAAAACAGAGTTTGGGAATGGATTCAGTTATTATAATCTGCAAAGCAAATGCAGCCTCTCGAATGCAAAGGGTTAAAACTTCGTTATTAGGTGGAAAGGAACGATTATTATGTGACAAAGTACATAACATATGATGTTAAAGACATCTTTTATTAAGTATAATAATGTAGGATAGGTTGTTATTATCTAGATATATGATGTCTGTGAATTTACTTCAGAGGTGGTTGTCTAGGGGCTCTCAATAACTAACTGCAGATGACGATTTGAAGCATATAATAATTTCTTGATTAGTTTAAAAGAGGGCGAAAACTAGTAACAAGAATCGTAGCAAAATAAACATTGACTCCATGGAGTGCGTCTGTGCTTAATATTTACGACGTTTGATTACGTTTCATGTTCTTTTTTTCGTTGGTCTCATAACAGACCGTGTCATACTAGTGCTGTCACTTTTTTAACAGATGATATCAGAAGCTAAGTCAAAATATTTATTGGAGTGCTTCTGCCAATAATAAAGTATTTTTCTAAATAAATTCAGTAATCCGTGAATGGTAATGTTCTTAAGAAACAATGCATCCCCACTTGTAAATCTATGTGCATCTGCTTCAGAGGTTCAATAACGCATGTATTTTCTTAGCCTTGATTGGATTTCAGACATACTGCGGTTTTAGTTTTTAGTCCTTAAAGGATCGATAGCCTTTCACGAGTGGTTTCTATTTTTATCAATCTCTTTCCGAGACCTTTCGATATGCTATGCTGCTTGTTGAATACAATTTGATATAATTGCTTTCTGTATGCATGGTTTGACTACACCTGATAACATAAGAATATATATTGCTGCATCTTTAATGAGTCTGCAAGTCTGAAAGTGATACATTTACAAATATTCTTTTTCGAAATCAGACAGATAAATTCAATAGAAAGGAAAATAATTAACGCTCGAAAACAAAAGCTTATATTAAGTAAGATTATTTTATGTACATAACTTTATAAATCGTGGAAAGAAGAAATGGACTTCTTTCTGCATAAATTTTGTTTGAATTTAAATCATTCTTTATGTAAACCAAAATAAGAGATATTTTTTGCCACGTTTTGATTATTAAAACCTAGGAATTGGGAAGACCTACCTGTTTACATTTACATAATGAAAGATTAAAATTATAGAGGTAGGGTGTGTTATATACTTTGTAAAGCTATTATGTTATATTCATGCAACAGACGCGAAAAATGTGCAGTGCCCTAGCCGGGATTCGAACTCCAGATATCTGGATTACGGGTTGGACGTACTATCCAATTACATTACAAAGGCACGCGTAAGGAGGAAAAATTATCTTATATACTCCCCCTTTTACAGGAAGAATATGGATAAAGAGACCCAATCGCTTGATACTGGCGGTGACAAATTATTATCGACCGCCTCTTAGTTCAAGCGTCACTTGTAGGGTTGTTGCATTTATCGATGCAGGAGACGAGAAAACTGTGTTCGCTGGGATCTGAACTCTGGAACTCCCGATTACGTGTCGAACTTGCTATCCAGTTACACCACGAAGGGACGTGGAAAGGAGGGAGAAGAATGCTTTAAAACTTTGTAGAATTATTAGGTTATTTTGAAGCATAAGATATAAAAAATAAATAATGCTTTCGCCGGAACTAGAAGCTGGATTTCTCGAATATGCGCCGAGTGTGCTACCGTTACACCACGAAGGCATGCTAGAAGGGAGAAGAAAATACTCCGCGCGGTCTGTTATGATCATAAGACAAACTTGTTTGATTACGTGGTTCGGGCTGCGCCCACTTCTGGTACCTTATATGCTCCCCCTTTTTAAGAACGACTGGAGATGAGGAGACACAATCGCCAAATCCTGGTGGTTAAGAATTATAGTGCAGTACCTTTTTGTTTGGGCGCCATTGAAGAGCAATGTGTTTTTGAAGCAGGAGATATAAAAAATCTGCAGTGCTCTTGGAGGGAATCGAACCAAGACCTCTGGAATACGCGCCGAGTGTGCTACCGTTACACCACGAAGGCATACTGGAAGGAAGGAGAAAATACTTTATAACTTCTAAAGGAGATATGTACGTACTTGGAAAGAGCAAGCAAATATTTCAGCAATGAAATGGGGAGCAGGTTTCTGAAGGAAGAAAGGTTTTAACCTCTTAGAAAATTCTATTTCTAATTCAAGGTATTCCTTAAGTACGCCAGACTGGACTAAGACAACTAGAAGTATAAGTCGCATCCTTATGAGCTTTATACATCTCTCTCATTAAGATTTGAAATTAGTACTTAAGGGCAATTATTTTCAAATTAGAAACTTTATAAGTAAAACTGATAAGAAAGAATATACCCTTACACTTCCCTACCGAAGCAGTTCTTATACATTATACTGCAGATTCAATTTTTAGACATTAATTCAATTTCTAGAGTTTCGAATATTTTCTATATTAAATAATATTTTGGATGGAAACATAAATAATTGCATTAATCTACTTACTTAACATTTGATTTTTATCTGATTACTAACTAATGTTTAGCTATTCAGCTTTAAAAATACAATTGCATTAACATTCAAGTTAAATTTGTTTTATAAATTCTATTAAACTAGCAGGTTCACTAACAATTTGATAAGAAAAAGTAATAAAATTATTTATCATTAAATTGAAAAAAAAATATGTAATTTAGTGCTTAAATATGTTAATTCAGTTGTTTAGAAATTTTAGTGCATGAAAGCTGCATGTAACGTATTCAACAAAACTCAGTTCAAAGAATTCGATTTCCACTGGGGAGGATGTTTAAGAATTTGGATTAAATTTACTTAAGTTTTGCATAAAATCAAAATTAAATGTTTTTCATATGGTAAATGTATAATGCGCCTGCACGCAATGATATCTTTTTTTATCTAATATTCGCTATAGTTTAAGTTTTTATCCCAAAGGCCTGATAGCCCAGAAAGGTTATTGGTTTCAAAACGACATTTTGTGGCATTTCATTATAAACGGCAAATCACCTCTTAAATTGTTGTAAAAAATATTATTTCCTTGTATTATATTTAAAGAAATAGATAATAAAACAGAAATATATAAACAATGAAAAACCTGCACGAGTGTATCTATGTTTCTCACATAGCGAAAAAATGACAGAGTCATAAAAACTTTTAAGTAATGTAATCCTCCAACCGAACATCGATACCTGGACGCCCGAATTTTGAATTTTGAATTTGTTTTATTATCTGTTTCATATTTTGTAAAACTTTATCGAATTTTAGATTAACAAACTCGATGATTTCAATGCGAGCTATGACAACACTGTAGAGAAAAAGAAAACATTTTCATGTCCAGCGCGCGAAACTGTGTATTGGAAATTATAAAGATATGCTCTTCTTAAATTACTTTGTGATATTTCTGTTTAATTGAATTTTGTGTGGGTTAAGTGCGAAGAACATGATATTTAATAAATAAAGGTAACACAAAAAACGTTAAGAAAAGTCCATTTGGGTGTAATATAAAATCTGAAAGCTTTCGTACTTTTTTTTAGTTCTTACAGTATTGCACATAAAACTAAGTTTTATTCAAAATATTCTTTTACGCAGAAATAATTTTCCATTGCAGTTTTGCAGTTTTTATATCCTACTATGATACCAAACTCCTATAAATGTGAAAGATATTTAAATTATGATGTCAGCATAATCTGTGGTACGCGTATTTCAGTTTAAAGAGAGGGAAGATTCATCTCCCCGTCATTGAGAAGTCCATCACGCCTTCGGGATGCATCAAGTGGGGCAAGAAGTGCATTGAATGAGACTGGGAATTGTACTCCTTGATCCACGTACAGCTATCAATGAACGCTTAGAGAAATCTCAATCTATTCCCAGCTCTCCCGGCCCCAGGGTAAATCTCACCCCTCTCTGGGGGACGAGAAAAAGGGGAAAGAATGGTTCAAGTGACGATCCGTTGATTAACTTTGTGAATCGATCTTTCGGGGTGTTTAAAGAAGGCCTGATGGGCGACACACTGTCCACGTTGGTGTGACTGGTCAAGTCGGATTCATGGGTTTGCTATAAGCAGAATTTCTAAGAAATATACCTTCATTGGCAAAAGAATTAATTTAGTTAGTAAAATTAGTAAGCCTTAATCTCTCCCTTGCAATTAATTCTGAACTACGCATTTTTTGATAAGCACGATTTACCGATACGATACACGGTATTATAGTTATCGACATTAGGTTAGTTAGGGAACATTGTTGATGCTTGCTTACAATGAATACTTAATCCCTGAGTAAAAATATGTGAAAATTCAAATAGTATTGATTTGAATTTTTTGGAAGACATTTAATATTACATCTTTTTCTCCGAAACGGGAAACGTAAAATCATTTTCAATCAGTTTGTGGGGTTTTACTTATTTAATTCTAAAGTTCTAACTTAGAACCCCACGAACACTGACGAGCAAATAATCGCTTAAGTGTGTGAACAGAACACGTTAGACTTAAACAGGGTTTAGAACCATTTATTTTTCAGTATATTTGCAATCAGTTCCTATTTGGAACTTTGCACAAAGCCTCCACTCGGGCTTGAACTTAAAATAATAATAATTTAAACTAAACTAGCTTAACTAACCTATTTGAAAGGTATAGCCGAAGCTATCAGAGATCTAACTAGTTGACCCCTAAATATTAATTAAATCGGCGAAGCCAAGCAAGGGCCTAAGATATAACCGAGCGTAGCAATTGCTAAGAGAGACATAGCCAAAAGGCAAACGCGCGCTAGTGACGGAATCAGACTCCCTCTCTCGAAGTCGAGGAAGTATCCACTTAAATAGTACTCTTTCTCATTTGCATTAACTGCATTTCTGAATTTAGATTCTGGCAGGAAATTGTAAGCTGAAATTAGAATACGATAGGAAAGATACAAAACTTAGAATAACTGTTAATAAACTTAGTATAAACCTTACAAGTTTAACGTGAGAAGTCATTTTCTAAATACGGCAAGTTTAATTCTGTAAAAGTAAATATATTGGTTGATGGCACAGTTTCGGAAATGTAATTATTTCTTAGTCAAACGTATAGAATTTTACTGGATTATTAGACATTTTTATTACAAATTAAATTTGTCTGCTTGCTTTCTAAATTGATTTGTTTTGTTTAAAACTCACAATACCTGATCCCATATTTTTAGGAATAGTTAATTTTTAGGATGTAGTTGCTCTGAGGGCAAGCTCCATATAATCATGACATAATTGCTTTGGTTTCATTCTACATTAAAGGGAAATTTGTATTAACTGAAACTGTAGTAACAGTGTAGATTTTAGTCGATCCAATGGATATAAAACATAACTGGTAGAATTTTAATACGAATAAATATAATTGACGGTATTTTAATGGAACGCTTCAATGTGAATAGTGCTGGAACATTACGAATCTTACCTAAAGCGAAAGTATTTCGTTATAAATGTCAGAAAGAAAAAAATAGATTTTTTTGTGTAATATATCAACAAAAGGCGATATTGTATCAGATATGCTGCGAATGAAAGTGCTATAAAAATATCTGCTAACTATAATTGTCATCAAATATTACAGTTTTACTCTTTATTACGTCACTGTACAAAGTAAAGGAAGTATTGTGATTGCGAAATATTTCGGGTATCGTATTTCAACGAAAATATCCATTTTGACCGCTCTCGAATCCATTTGAACGATGTTTTTGCTGACACTTGTACGTACGGATAGAATAAAGGACTTTTATCCAAAACGGATTCGCCCACTAGCGGCTGAGCTGTGAAGTCGCTTAACACTGGTAGTTCGGTTTGGGGTTCGAATCTCTGCGAACGGGATGGCCACATGGACGTTTTCGTGGTTTTCCCGGTATGTAAGTGTATACGAGGCAGTTTCCCTTAGAAAGTCTTCTATGAAGGCCTCCATTCTCGAGTGTTTGATTATCTCGATAATTTCTCCAAGCTCGCGGTTGCAGATGACTTGGTATTCTGTAGTGGTGATCGCTTTAGAGAAGTGATGTTTAATACTGGTGTTTACTTATATTCTTAAAAATACCCGTCACTGTCAAAATAGACCTCGTCAAATAAAATCAGAAGGAGGAGATGGCTAGATGAGGGTTACCTTACATTTATGAAAAGTTTTTGTAATACTTTATTATGTGATGTACAAAATTATTAATTAGGTGATGTACATAATTAATAATTTTTTCATTAACATTACACTGTTAATGTGTTTCATAAAAGATGTTTCTAGCACTTGATATCATGTTTACAGATAAGTTGTGATTAAAAAAATGTTGTATGCAATGTAACTGGAAGAGAAACTCACTAACATACAACTCAAACTAGGAAAAAAGCAAACTTCGATTAGAGTAGAAAGGTTACATTTTGAAGGCGATCCTTAAAAGTTGCCATTATTCAGAAACGGAAAAATGTCAAAACTCTGTGTAAGCGCAAATTTTTATTCTCATTATTTTGCTCCTGAAGTAGAGGCACCAGTATCAGATCATCTTCAAAATCGATAGATTTAACAAAAATCTGAAAGGTTTCAGATTTTAAATTACGTCCAAAGGCGCGTTTTTTTTAACGTTTTGTGCATTACCTTTATTTATTAAATCATAAAATTCAGTTCAACAGCAATATCGCAAAAATAATTTTAAAATGAGCATATCTTTAGGATTTCCGATACAAAAACTCGCGCGCTGCACATAAAAATGTTTTTTTTTTCGTATAGTACTGTCATTCTCGATTTGAAATCGTTTAGTTTTCAGTCAAAAATTCGTTGAAGTGTTACAAAATATGAAATCGATAATAAAACAAATTTCAAATTCAAATTAGGGCTTCCAGATGCTCATATTCTATGGAAGATTCCGTTATTCAAAGTTTGAAGGCTCTAGGTACCATTGTTTTATCAGAATCAGAGAAACATACATACATTCATGCAGATTCGTCATTATTTAGTTTCTTTAAATATAATACGGGGCGATAATATGTGGTGACAACAATTTGATAAGTGAAACAACGCTTTTTGGGAAGCGACGCAAAATGTCAAAAGAAAATTAATACTCCTTCTGGGCAAATTGCCCCTTTGGACTTGAAAAAAAAAATAAATAAAAAAATAAAAATCTGCTCAGATTTAAGGTTTCTTTTATCCAGCATCAAGTTTATGCAAGATATTAATTTTTTTTTAAATTTCATTTTTTAATGCAAATAAAAGTTCTGAAAGAATTCATAAATGTAAAAGAACCCTGAAATTCAAATTCTATGAATTACTTGAATGTACTTGAATAGTATTTTTCAGTCGAACTATGTGATCCTTTCTTTTTTATGAATGCTTGACTTATAGTGAGTCACAATTATATTATTTATAGTGGTTTAATAGAACCAGTTATATGATAAGCGGAGCTTAAATCTGAAAGCATCAGTTTCGATTCCGAAATCCGCGCATTATCTCTCACATGTATTTAGAATCTGCTTGTAGCTTTTGAGTAATTTTCACGTTGCTATGGTTACGCTAATGCATCACCAACATTCACCAAGGTAAGTATGACAAATGAAGCCTCCGTAAACAAACCCTGATTAAAAGGCTTTTGGTTAGTGTCTATATGTTTAAAGAGACATGATGATACTTAGATTAAGATCTCAGAAGGTTTCCTGTGCTATTTTTAAAGGTATGAGAATCACCCTTGAAACGAGTTTATTTGCGAGCATTATATATTTTATATACGCATTATTAAGATTATATGCGAATCAAATAAAATTAAAGATTTTATTAAAAATTGAAGAATTATTCGAAATTTGAGGAAATATATGAACGCTCATTTCGAAAACTATCATTTATGTATATATGAACGCTCATTTGTTGTAAGAATTTTACATTAATGAATCCTGTGTTAAAGATCGGACAATAATTTGTCTAGCAATCTAAAGGTTATCCACAGATTTAGCAAAAAATCAAACAATTGCCTGCCGATAAATGGTAATGGTTTGTGATTTGAATATATTTACAGAATGCCTTAGTAGCATTGACAAACTCTGATGTGAATTCTAAACACGCTAGAATAAATTGGTTTGGAAAAGCGATGAAGTTTTTGGATTTATGTCCTGTAAAACATATTATGAAGTAACGTGTTATGAGGTATTTCCTCCGCCTTCTTAGCATGTCTTCGTGGTGCAGTGGACAGCACGCTCGGCGCGTATTCTAGAGGCCTGTGGTTCGAGTTCCGGGGAGAGCATTGCTCATTTTTCACGTTTTCTGTTTCTAAATAACCTGAGGACTTTACAGTGGCGTCCGAACTTAAAAGGTTGTGGAGGATGATTCTCCACCACCAAGATTTGTCGATTGGGTTCCCTAACCTCCAGTCGTCCTTCAAAAGGGGGAGTATATAAGGTATTTATCCCGTCTTCTTAGCATACCTTCGTAGTGTAGTGGTCAGCCCATTCGGCGCGTATTCGAGAGGTCCTTGGTTCTAGTTCCGGTGAGAGCATGGCTCATTTTTCACGTCTTCTGCCTCCAAATAACCTAATGAGCAACGAAAGTTGGTCTTCTATAACAGTGTTAACTTATCGCATTAGTTTAAATAAATAACTAACCGCATATTTATTAAACTAACACGGACCATATGTAATTTTATAAGAATGTTACGTTTTGCTATCTAGCAAATGTCATATTCTATCAGCGAAGATAAAGGTTTTTATGGCAATGATTATAAAATACACGTCATGCCAGTTTGATTGAAGGGAAAGTGCAAAATCTCAAACGAAAGTTGGCCTTCCGTAACACGTATGAGCCCACGTATCTATCTTAGCACGTATCAGTCAGTAATATTTGCAGCCTAGAGCACATGTGATCATAGACTGAAGACATCAAAACAGAAGCATGTTTTCAATATACAAAGATACGCAGGCCGTAGGTAGCAATACCTGGTAAAGATTCATTTTATATAAATATAACAATAAAAAAATTACTTAACGTGATCCAGGTAGCTTTTCGTGGTAGCCGTTTCATTGGAAGTAGCAAAACTATCATTTAATTTATTGAAATTTCGCAGTGTTTCGTGATTAAGGTGAACTACTATAAAAAAGAAATACAAAGCGATGTATACTTTATTATTAGGCCCTCACCTACGTTGATAAATGGGTTTACTAACAAGAGAAAACTACTTCCAGCATAGGTAGATTTTTAACTGCAGGGATTTTAACTTACTTGTAATGAATTTGTTCATGAAATAGTTGGGCCGTAAGTTTAAGGGGGAACGTTTCGAATTTTCTAGATTATGTTATTTTATTGTGACTTGTTATCAATGCATCCTTGCAAGCCTTGCATTGCATGAGACAGTATTAGTATAAAGTAAATTTACAAGTATTTTCCAAGTGATTTAGCAAATAAAAATTTTCATAGTATTTCTATTCAACGCAGGTCATTAATTTATCTCTCAAAATATAACTGAGCTGTTTAAAAACACAAACAATTTAAATAAATGAATTTCATAATAATATAAATCTTTAGGTTAGTTTCTAATAATATATCTAGTAGGAATAATTTAAACTAACAACATTTAATTTCAAGCCAATAAAAATACGTAAATTTACGTATTTTTATTGGTTTGCATTTTAAATCAACTCATTTCGCAATTATATACAAAATTTCAAGTGATCTAGCGGTGTTTTCATAACTGATCAGAACAAATACACATAGAACTATTCTCTTTTATGTTAAATAGCATAAATTTCATTACTTCATTAAATGTCAAACTTGCTATAAGAACAGAGAATAACAGGAGCGTGATAGTTATTGCGTTATAGCTGATTGTGCTTTCTGCAATTATTTACTGACGACATCCATTCTAAATGACATATTTCAAACTAAATCGAAGAGCAATATTTTGATTCTGAAAACACCTTAATCTGAGCGATAATACTAAACAATTGATTGTTAGAAACTAAAATCTAGGTTACTTTTACTTCCTTGTACGGAGTAAAAAGAAAGTATAGTAATCGCGAAAAATTTCGGGTTGCATATTTCAACGAAAATATCCATTTTGACCGCTGCTGAGTGCAATTTAACAATGTTTTTGAAGGATACCTGTACGTAAGGACATCATAAAGAACTCTTTTCTCCCAGAAAATTATAAAACTAATTTAAAATGGAATCTGATGAGATTTCTTTCATGGCGTCTGTGCGCACGTAAGTATGTATGTATATATGTATTTATGCATGTCTCTCGCATAACTCAAAAACGAATATCCTCAGAGCGTTGACATTTTGTATATATGTCATAACATGTAGATGTGCACCTCCCATTTTGGTTGCAATAGGCCGTACTAAAAGTATATATATACACTCTTAGACAAAAAAAAAGACGCACCGAGAAGATATAAAGCAAATTGGGCACACATTGATATGAATACAGGTTTCCATGGAAAATGCAAAATTTTACATTTTGGCTGCCAATGAATGAACGGTTGTCGCTACAGCGAATCTGATCTGCGCAACTGGCAGGATATTTAAGGGGAGAAATTACGATTCCAGGTCATAAATTCTTCACGAATTTCATTCCGTGTACTCTGGTAGACAGTAACTACGCCTCGTATACAGGTGCGCGAACGATATGCGCAGATGTCAGAATTTGAGAGAGGTGTGTAGTTGGGACTCAGAAGCCGGTTGGCTTTATCGGCGAATAGCTCGATATTTGAGCAGGAGTGATGCCACTATTAAACGATGTTGGCAGGAAGGGTGAATTATAGCCGCACTCAGTGTCAAGAAAGAAGCGGTAGGCCTAGAGAAACGAAAGAACGTGAAGACCGAGCAATCGTCAGAGCGGCACTCACAGCCCCAGATGCATCATTATCATCGATTGTACGTGCAATTAGTGCTTTAGTGACCACAAGGACCATTCATAGACGGCTCACAGAAAGGGGGCTGAGGTCACGGCACCCCTTGGGCCGACTACCGCTGACCTCTGCACAACGTCAAGCCCGTTTGCAGTGGTGTCAGGCTCACCTGCACTGGAATGTCACTCACTGGAGTAGAATAGGCTTCAGTGATGAGTCCCGCTTTGAACTGAGCCCCGATGACCAGCGAAGGCGAGTCTGGAGACGTCCCGGACAGCTCTGTGATACCAATCTGACTGTCTTCCGGCATACAGGCCGACATCCAAGAGTAATGGTCTGGGGTGTCATTTCATTTCATAGTAGGACCCCTTTGATTGTCATCCGCCGCAACTTTACAGAACAATGGTACGTCGACGAAGTTCTAAGGCCCGTTGTGTTGTCCTATGTCACGCCACCATGGGTTTACATTTCAGCAAGATAATGCCCGCCCCCACACTGCACATATCTCTACTGCTTGTTGTAGTGTTTGCCGAACATTACCTTGGCCAGCAAGGTCACCGGAGCACGTTTGGAGCATTATGGGCAGGGCCCTCCAACAAGCTCGGGATGTTGACGATCTAACGCACCAGTTGGACAAAATTTGACACGATATCCCTCAAAAGGACATCCGCAACCTCTACCAATCGATGCCAAGCCGAACAACTGCTTGTATAAGGGCCAAACGCGTTACGGACTTTGTGAAGTTCTATCACTTCAATAAATCATCCAATTTTTCTCAAACTGTACTCATTTATTTTTCTGTACATGTACATCACTCCTACCGATTTTCGTCTCATTGGCATAACTCCTTCTTGGTGTGTCGTTTTTTTGTTGTCCAAGAGTGTATATATATGTTCACTCTATTACTCTGCTCAGTGAGCTCAGTTTATTTATTTTATATGTTCGTAAATTGTGCATTTTTTACTTTAAATATGATTAAATTAGGTTGTTCTTATCTTCCGGTTAAAGTTTTTATGCCTTTTAGTAAACCTGCGTGTTATGATTGCAGAATTATCAACAATTTAAAAGTTGTTTAAGTGCGGCTAAGCCTAATTATTTTGGCCACAGCGGCCATATTTGTGTACATTTGAAACTCAACAGAATGGTGGATTTGTTGCCAATCTGAAGAAACTAAGCTTCGCAACAACAAAGATAACGCCTTCTTTTATAATTGCGAATTAAATCACGTTTAATCAGTTCTGAAAGTTTTTCGTGGGAATAAGTGTTTAAGAGTTACTTCGTAATTTTTAACATAGATAATTTAGGTTTATATGCATTTTTGTCTTATCGCGAAGTGAGAACTAAATTAATTGAATGAGAAAAACGGAATCGTCTGTGAAAAAGTGTTTCTTTCTTTTTGTTTGTTTTTTTAATTTCTTTTACACATCGTTTTATATTTATCGTAATATTTGAATAGAACATAACTCTTCAGATGATATACATAATTTTTGTTCATTCTGAGTCATAAAATGAAGAAAATGTAGTGCTATTAAGTGAACCTAGTGCCAGAGTGTCGCTATAAACAAATATAGTGAATTTTAAAGAGTGCATTTATTGTATTGTGCTTTTTGTGCTATCGACGAAGTAGATTTAATTCAATCCAATAAGTTTAAACCAATTGCAAAATGCGTATAATTTAATATTCTGTACATAGAAGTTCTGTGGTGTACACATCGGATTTTGTTCTCTGAATTTTGAAGTTTATAAACTAAGCATTTAAATTTAAATTTTTTTTCAAAATATTTACTATGTTTGCTATTGTACGAAGCAGATACTTTCTATTTACTTTAAATTTATAGCCAAAAGTACTTCTAATGACTCGAATTAGTTGATTCATAAGCTTTCTGCTTAGCTTAGATTTTATTCTAATAAATACGGGGCTGCCCTTGGCTGTGGTTATCGAGCTGATAATTTATTTTAAGCAGCAAAAAGTCTCTGGTATACATCCAAGGTTTCAAAGCTATTTCTGCCACGTGCACTTAAATAACGGCAAGCATATCGATCCATGTACACTAACGATCCCGTGTTCGATGTGGTAAAGACACAGATTATTTTATAAAAGTCTTGTCTTCAAATCGCTTTCTGGTTTTTACATCTGACTCCGAAACTAAAAGAATGGACGATGGTTTATCAATAAAATAATATTGACTTTCTGTTAGCAGTTGAATCTTCTCCACCAAGCTTGTGCATTAAGGAGTAAATGAAAAAAATTAAAAGATTATCCATTAGAATTTATGATGCGAAAACTTAACACACTAGTGCGAAGCACCGATGGTCCCGTGTTCAACATCAGCGGGGGCTTCACCGAATTTTTGAAGACTTACCCTTCCTATATTAATTCGATTTCTGTCAAAAAATATATCCTTACTTATATGCTTATTTAAATGAATGAAGGATGATTTGGAGATAAATTCTTTCAAGTCTGTGGCAATTTTTGCTTTCAGGGAAATTTTCACCAAAATCATAATAATTGTGAAGCTTGAGGGAAATGCACTGTATAAGCAATATAATGTCATTGATGTACTAAAATACCATTTCGTGCAGTTTACCAGTGGAGGAATTATGGTAGAATAACATATGATAGAAGCAATAGAACATGAAAAACCAGAAGGTCAAACTTCAAATATTAGATAGGAGCAGCCTTTCCTTTCTTTATAGAAGGATTTGCTAATGATGAAAACACAATCCTAACAGTTTAAAAAAGTTAACTTATCGTCAGGCTGTAGGGTCTCCTTCAGTTAAAATTAACAAATTATTCAAATTTTTGTTATCTTTCCTGAACTCCTCAATGTCCTCTCGCATTTCCTTGCCAGGATGTAAATTTAAAGTTAAGTGAAGTGAGTATTTAAAAGGGTGAACCTCGGAGTTTAGTCAGAGGGGGCTTTTGCTAGCCAGCGCACGTTTCGTTTCTTATCTTGCCGTTACGCTAATACGCTCCTTGGCCATTTCAGATAATTTGTCACTCTCGTTAGGTTTGTTGAATTACCTAAGTTAGCAGTAACTTAACGTGCTAATCCAGCACTATTCTATGTAGACCTGAACTGATTTGTAAAATAACTTTTATGTTCCACCGCAAGTAGTCGGTGTTATTGTAAACCACGAAATACGGGCCTTTCTGTTCATAGTTGGAATTAATAAAGGGTTATTTTCATCTTTCTTCTGTGCTGGTATTACTTCAAGCTTGTGCGAGACTTCGCCAGGTTCATTAGCAGGATCTAGCTTAGGTTATGTGATCTAAAAAGGCTAGATCGCATAAGGCTACAAAATCATTCATGACGTAAGATAAAAACAACTGTGCAAAAAAATTTAGATAATTTTAGATTTTAATAATTAGATAATTTTCTAAGTAAATGATTTCAGCTTCCCTCTGCCTCAAGAGTAGAATTAACCCGTGACTCTACTTCGTTAACTCTAATATCATGTGTATTGTAACCTTGTCGAGTATTTTCTCCTCTCTTACTGGGTGCCTTTGTGGAACAACTGCAAGCACGCTCGGCTAGCAGTCCGAAGATCTGGACTTTGAATGCAAGTGAAGACAGTGCACAGTTTTCACGTTTCCCGTGCAAAATAAACCCTATGATCACTGTAGTTACTCCCGAACTAAAAGGTGGTGAACGATAATTCGTTAATAGGAAAATGTAGCGAAAGGGGTCACCTTTGCGTATTGAAGGTGTATGTAAAATATTTTAAATTTTCGTTGTTTTGAGAAATTATCAAAAATAGCTTTTAAGGGAGTTAGACTTAAAACATTCAGGTAATTATTCTTCTGTTGAATCTTGTTTTGCATGTTGTCTAAAGCATATTCTGTTGAATCCCACCATTTAAAAATGATCACTCAGAATTAATCAACTCAAATTAAAACATCATCACAGAAAAATCATACACTGCGAGCATTATTAGATAAATCGTTAAAAGACTGCTAGAATATCTGGTATTCTGAATGATATTTTTAGTATTATTAAAGTTTCCTTTTTCAGTCTGCAATAAAGTCAGGGAAGCAATAAATAATGTATATTTTTGCTGCCAGATTTAGAAACATTATTAGGACTTTCCACAACTAAGCTCTTGCTTGTATAAAATATATGAACTAATAATTTCTAGTTGGATGTGCTAATTGTTTGCACCACAATAGCACGTAAGACAGAATCCGATTGTTCTTAGAGAGTCTTTTATGTGAGATACAGAATCATCCAGACTCACAAACTGTCAGCATTTTCATACTATACGTAAACAGTCTTAAATTATTATAAACTACGACTTGTACATTTTTTGCTAAGAAGAGTCTTGAAAGGGATGATATATGTCAAATTTAAATACTACAAGAAAGACTGCAAGATCAGTTTTGGAAATTTTATATAAGCATACACTCCTAATACATGAAATGGTTTTGGAAATGTTTCAACATTCTGAATACTTAGTTGTAATTATTAACGCGAATAAAAACTAATTTTAAACACTGCAAAATTATTTTAAATCCATAGACTTATATTAAAAGCTATATTAAAAGCTAAATGTTTTAAAAAATGTTAAGAAACAGAATAAACACTCAGAGTAGCGAAAGAGAAGAAATACTGAACGTAAATTTTTATGCAACTCTCAATAAAATTATCGCTGATTTTAAAATTCTCTCACGTTCCGAGTTATAATATAAGTTCCGAGTATAATAAATAGTAAATGTTTGAATAAAGATGGTTTTTTGAAATGGAATGACATTAAACAATTTTTAAAAAATTTGCTATAGATATTCGTTTCGTTAAATATTTACTTTATCGCTTTGAGATGCCAAATTTCTTGTTTTTTATACTAATTGTACGTTTAATGGTAATTTACTGCACAAGCCAAAATATAAAACAAACTACATCTTTTTAAAAAGGACAATGAAATCACTATACATTATTTATAAGGAAAGTATTTCTACAAGTTTTGAGCATCAGAGTTTATTATATGGGATATATTCATATTTTAACTTACTTCAAGAGTTTCTCTTTCGGTTTATTCAGCGATTTCAGTGACGGCATCTCGAAGGATTCCCCCTTTTGCCCGTCCAGTCTCCTATGGACAAAACGTTGCGGAATTAATTCATGAAAATAAGTATGCAAATCAAATGTAAACACATCTAAGAGAAATAAATTGAATATCATAGGCAAAGTTTCCTGAAAAGATAATTATCGTATAAAAACTACATTGGTGATTTTCGTTAAAACTGGTTACATTGGTGATTTCCCAAAACTAAAATAATTGTCTAAAAGTTTTCATTTAAAAAAGTTAAACATAATGAAAAGCATGAATGGAAAAAAAAAGTTTGAGAATGTTCCATTTTCATATGTGTAACAAAAAGAAATTATTTCATTATTTTTCTCTCAATTATTTTTTTAAAAGGTAGTTGTTTAGGAGCTGCAGTTAGTTTGAAGCTTAGTTAAGGTTGTAGAGTCATTAAGTTATTTTGCTGCTGAAAACTTCAAAAATGAGCAATGCCCTCAGCGGGACTCGAACGTGGACCTCTCAAATACGCGCCTAGTGTGCTAGCCGTTACACCACGAATGCATGCTGAAAGGAGGAAGAAAATGCGTAATATACTCCCCCTTTTAAAGGGTGACTAGGGATTAGGGAACCCAATCCTGGTGGTGATGAATTATTATCTACCACCTTTTTTAGCTAGGGCGCCACTGTATTGTCATTAGGATTTTTGAACCAGGGGACAGGAAAAATGGGCAATGCCTTCGCCGGGAATCGAACCTGGACCTCTCGAATACGAGCCGAGTGTACTATCGTTACACAACGAAGGCATGGGGAAGAGAGGGAGAAAATACCTAAAGTTATGAAAGATTATTTTTCTTCATGACGTAGCTTTTTGGAGCTGAGTATTTTTTTAACTCATTTATGTCATGACTTTAACTATTATATCCTTCATATCACTTTCGGATGTCCCATTACTAATTAAGTTACCAGTCCTAGCAATAATTCAGACACAAACGTAATTATCTTCTTTTATCTCAGCCATAATACCTGTAAATTTATACTCTAAAACTTTTAGAGATAGAAAATCATTTCTTAAATGCATTCCTGAGCTTTATTAAACTGATAAAACTGAAATTTTTGGTCTTTGGTTCAAGCACGAAAATCTAATAATCTTGAAGATAAAGACGTATAGTCTTTTTGTTTCTGAAAAAGAGAGCTTTCAGTGATTGCCATTTGAAGTCATCTGAACCTCTTGTTAGAATTAGTCTGAAGTGAATTTAATTGTTTTCATTTGTTAAACTGTAAGCCATAGTACTGAGTACAAGAATAATTGCGATAAAAACTCCAGATTTGCTTTGAATATGCTTTTTTATGTTCTTATGTATTTTTATAATTTTAAGTGCCGTCCAACCGGGATAGTGGTTACCGGAGATGACTGCCGTTTGGAAGGGCCGAGCTTGAATCCCGGGTAAGGCATAGATGTTTATAAATGTACAGTGTCTGTGTGGTATGGGGCACTGTAAATATGCAGCTAGCCGAAAGTTCTTTAGAGAGATTGGTGGTAGGGAA
>KK113228.1:72067-247054 GCA_000611955.2 Stegodyphus mimosarum
TCAGGGTGCTCTTCAAAATTGGAGGCGGAACTGACACCTGTATGGTGCTCTAGGCTTTTGCCAAAGGCAGGAGCAATTTTGCCTCCTTGACACAATGAATTTCGTGCACTTTCCCTATATCATTTAGTGTCTAGTCACAACAACATTAATCAAAACAGCATAATTTTAAGTAATAGAAATTGTACTTATATAATGCTCGAATTCGAAAGAAGAAGTTACTATTTATTAATTGATTTATCATTATTGTGAGAAATGATATGCAGTATAGCATTCTATATACAAACAGAAATATGGAATTTGGGAAAGTTTATGTATATAAAACTCCGCATTCGTAACGATCCTTATTTTGGGAGAATTAACAGTAAGTAAGACAAAAGCTAAAAAACTTCCTTAAAATTGCAAAGAATGTGTTTTAGTAATAACTAAATATTCTGTAGTAATTTTTCCAATAAAGTTTAAAATATAAACGAAATAATTTTGAATGCTAAATAGTATTAAACACTAAAAATATTCATATAACTTTGCCTGATGAATATTCCCATAAATTAAACAGAAAAATAATAAATATCAATAAATGTTTTATGATAAGTATATGCAAATGAAAATAGTTTTATATCCAGTTTCCGGTAGAGTAAAGAGAAATTCCGGTGACAATTTATTCATTTACAATGATGTTGAAGTTAATTGCGGTTTAAAATCTCCAGTCACTTTCATTTCACTTAAACAGTACCAACATGTTTTAAATGTCAAGCTATTAACGATTCATTAGACAATGGCAGGGGAAAATATCCCGTTTCACGTCTGTAGTCGGGGATTTTCAATTACCAATGGGCGACATCATTAAAATGTTATCCACGTAGAACTTTCCCTTATCGTTGTGTTGAATAACTCATGTCATGTTCTCTTCTTACGTTACAGCCAGTAATTGTCAAATGATGCTTTAGCTATGCATGGAAAATCATCATCATTTCCGAACTTTTCTTTTCCCTATTTATTTTTCCAGTTTCTGTAGATGACATTGTTAGAGATTTTGTTCATAAAGAATGGTAAGAAGATATGTGTATATAGTGAACAGTATCTAATTTTGATAATGAAAAATATAGGTAATATGATCTAAAGTTCTGGCCATATTAAAGGGCCGAAAGGGCTTGAACCGAATGGGCTTGGACTAAAAAGCAAAAATTGTAAGCAACTCGTAATGATTTCCAATAATGAGTTTGGGGACATCTGAAAATTTGAGATAATTTAAAAGTTTGCTAGTCGAACATCATAGCAAGAAATAAAACTGATGATGATCATGCTAATGATGACTACAGTAACGATGATATGATACAAATAAAAAGAAAGCCTTGGTCACGTTGAAAATTTCTTCTGGAAAACTAAACATACTTTTAGAAAGTTAGTCGCTTAAGAAGTGAACCTGGTAAGATATGTTTTCATGTTAACACAATTCTGGTGATGTGAGATAATTTATCACAATTAAAATGCAAAATTTAAAATTTTTTATGGGTTCCCTATGCAATAAACTTTCAATTAGGAAGTCATTATCTATTCTGTTAAAAATCGTCTCTGAGAAAATCTTATTTTTTTTTGGTCCGAAATTGAGCATTATAAAATTGTCAAATTTATGTGAAATTGTTCTCTGCTTTATAAAATCTTTTCGTAAAAATCCAATTCTGTAATCTGTTCTGTAATACACAAAATTAAGCTTAAAATACTGCCAAAATTATTTGATGTTCTAAAAGGTTTTGGTAAAAACTTTATTTCCTAATTTGCAAAATTAGGCTTGATAAGCCATCAAAAATATGTTATTCCTAAATTAATTTCACCCACAGCTAGGCTAGTTGAAGATAAAGGAAGTTCATTTTAAGCAAAGAAAAAAATTGTAAAAGTTGCATAATGTTAGACGAAATGTCTCATAAATTTAGCATTTCTTCAAGGGAAGTTTGGAACACTTATTTACACATTTAGGCTTCCTGGACATAAAACATACCTTTTAGAAATTTGTATTTGGAAATTTTGATGCAATTGGCTATTTTCAGAATATTTGCATAGGTTTCTGAAAACTTTGATTTATGATACCTTTAGTAATTTTAATCGTTAACTGATAGACCGTTTTGATTGATTAAATTAGCTATAGAAAATCTTTTCTTGTTGATATTTTTCTCCAGATGCAACGCACAAAAAACTTGAATTTTACGCATTTTCATTTGGAGATGTCACATAAAAAATTCAAAACATTCTTAAACACTTTTGAGCTATGGTTTTATGATCGAGATGAATTACATCATACTATCTTTCAAAAACACCCTGTATATTATTTGTTTTATATTACTAATTTACTTTAATCATTTCACGCTGATGAAATGTACTCAAATCAATCGTACAAGCTTTTCATTTTAGATGTTCAATGTTTGCAATAATAGAGGATTTTTTTATAGATCATATCATAAAATAATTACACCGTTAATATATAGGGTCCTAATGTGTAATTATAACTCAAATGGCCTTCAAGTACTAGAAGACTGATAACTGAGTTATCTATCCGTCTAATGTAAATACAACAAAGTCCTGTGAAGGTTTTAAATAACCTTTCATTTAACTCAAATTTAAATAGAACGCACCATTACACAAACAAAACTCTGCAATTTATGGGTATCTAAAACAATGTAAGCTTAAGGGATTCTAATTGTGTATTATTAATTTAATGCCATTCAGGTACTCGAAGACTAAGTCATGAGTTACTCAAAGACTAAGTCATGAGTTACTCAAAGACTAATTCGTGAGTTACTGTTCCCTCAAATATAAATGCAATAAAGTCCATGAAGGTTTTAAATAACTGTTTATTTAACTCGAATTTAAACAGAATGCATCACTTGGGCCTATTAGAAAAACTCTGTATCTTAAACAACGTAAGTTGAATTTACTTTTTAAAGTGTCTTAGTGGGAGACTGTACAAATTCGGGCTGGCTAAACTGGCTCAAAATTTTAATGGACTATTTTAAACGACGGCTAGCAAAATGGCTAAAGGAAGGAATATTAATAAGCAGAGCTGGGCCTTAGAAATTAAAGCTGCAAATGCCTCTGCGAAAAGCTCCCTATATAAAATATTCGAAACCTTTCCCTTGAATACTCTAATTAATTTGGATCCTGGTAAGGACTAATTTAAAGAAGAAGTTGTGGTAAAGATTCAAATTATAAATATTGGCTAATTAACATATAATATCTTGCAAATGCTAAGCAGACATTATCTCTACTGTTAGGAATAATATATAATGGAAATACAACGAGTAAAAATTCTTTTGAAATGGAAAGTGCATCTCATAAGATCACATTTTAAGTACAAAGAAATCTGTCAGATTTCTTCTATTTTCTGATAGAATTCAATGACAAATCAGGCGTAAGCCAAACACCAAGGCATGTGATAATTATCTGAAGCTTTTTCTTGTTAGCTTGATTGTGCAATCAGTGGTAGAGTGTTTATTTTCTGACTAGAAACCATGGATTAAATTTAAAAGGGACCCTACCAAAGTAGAGCCTAGGAAGAGAGAGAGAGAGGGCTCTGACAGGAGCGTTGCATCTTTCCCCGATAATCTCGCCGGAAAGAAGAATAAATTATTTTCTCTGAGCTATTTTCTTTTCAACCGAGTTGAATTTTCATTTTCATGTTGATTACGTTAAGACAGAAATAATCAATCATTTGATGCATAACATGACGTAAAGCGAAGTGTGAAATAAAATCATTAATCCTAGATTCATCACATAAAATGAAATGAAAGCGACATTAGAGATAACTCAAATTTAGACTTTTTTCATTCAAACTGACGATTATGAGAAGTTACAGAACGTTCACAATATCTTACATATTCCATAAAAATTTAAGTTTTTCTTACAAATCGAAAGAGTATACAGTTCAAATAACTAAGCGATTTTAAAACAGTGTACTGTTTCTAAACAGTTACGTTTACATCATTTATACTATTTCTAATTGCCGTAATTTACAATAAATCTAAGTCTTGTGACTATGACATATATAGCTGCTAGTTTTTGTAAAATCACTTATCAATGCTGTAATTAATAAAATATGTTCTAATGCCACATATCACAAGCCTCAGCTCATAACAAGCCTTCACGCACCTATTAGCAATAAGATGATTCCATTATTTTGTTCATTCTTGCTTCTTTTGAGTTTTTTCTGAAACAATTCTCCCAGGAGGTTTTGATTCAGACATAGGAATCCCAGTTACAAATTTAATACTATGAAGGATCCAAAAAGTCAGAAGTTTTTGGAGCAGGATGCAGAAGCATAACTGGCCGTTAAACTGCAAATGACTCATTAATTCGCTAAAGAATTTTTCTAAATTTTACCAATCCATAGAATACTAGGTATTCTAGTTTGAAATGCTTTGCTTTTCTAATGAGTCTACACCCATGATTTGCAGTTTAAATAAAGGCTGTAAAAATGAATATTATCAGGAAATACTCAAAAGAAAATGAAGCAGTGGATGCATAAAATTAATGCCAGGCTTAATTTACATTTTAAAATGACAAGTAATGGAAGAATACTATTTATTGGCATCATTTGATCCAAACAAAAATTCCAGTAACTTATTTGATTTACGTTTTAAGCATTTATTACGCTAAAAATGTTTTTTAGAAAATTTTATATCCTCTAGAAATTACATAATTCCCAGGAATAAAAATTGCTGGAATGTCTGGAGAACGAGACAACCTAAATTTCAGGAAAGGAACCGTAAATCACACTCAAAGTATCTTCTTTTAAGGCTAAATGATCAAGGAATTCTTCCATAAATTCCGATGAATATTTAACAACAGACGATTCAGCTGTTAGGGGATACTCAGAGTAAAGATGTTAAAATATAAAAATAATTACCTTAGGTAGAAACTACGAACAGTTTGTTACAGAGCTTTGTTGGCTCAATAACGTTTTATTCCTTTAACTTAAATAATAATATCCAGCTAAAAAAACCTGTACATTATATTTGGAAAGTGAATTTGTTTTCATTAGAAATAAAATACAGTGCTTCATTTTACAACGCTTCTCGTTATACAAATTTTTCCGATATGGCATAGAATTTCCTAATACCGTGTGAAAGTGGCTAAATACTAAACAATAATTTTTGAAAAATAAATTCATTCTGTGTAAGGACACTGAGGCCTAATCCTAGTATACGGTACACACTGATTTGGCAATTTTTCGCGACATTGAGGAGGCGATAAAGTTTATATTCTGTATCAGTGGTTTGGGCGAGATTTCGTGGGCTATTGCTTATTTTGTTGTTGATTGTATAACCATTTTGCATTCGTGAACTTGAGTGATTTTAGTTTCTAGCGATTTAGTCAATTTTTAGCTTTGATAGTTTATGATGATTTTGGTTTATGAGTTTTAATGAAAGAACGATATTGAAATAATTTTTTTTGGAAGTTGGAGCTAGAAGGAAAACGTGCTGTGCTTTAATAAAACGTAGACTCCAGCATACTACCGAAGGCTTTCCGCTGCCCCGAAGAATGTGAAACCTGTACCACGTTATGATAAATCGGATGGGTTCAACTGGATTTACCTGAAGGACAAACGTAAACACATCATTTTGGTGTTGGCGACAACTTTCAAAATCGCGCCAAGGCCGTACCGTATACTAGGATTTTAATGAAAATTATTTGTAAGTAATGGAATTAGATAATGATAGGCCTGAAAGCTTGAAATCAACGTCAGCTGGGAAAAATGTCAAATTTCTCAGTCTCCGAGCGTATAGAGAAAGATAAAAACTAAAAGATAGTGTTATAAGGTATTTTTCCCGTCTTCTTAGCATGCCATCCTAGTGTAATGGTCAGCACACTCGACTCGTATTCGAGAGGTTCGAGTCCCGGCGAGGGCATTGCTCATTGTTCATGTCTCCTGCTTCAGAATAACTCAATGACTCTATTGTGGCGCCCGAACTAAAACAGTGGTGGATGATGATCCTCCACCACCAGGGTTTGGCGATCGGGACCTCTCTTCCCCATTCGCCTTTTAAAAGGGGGAGTATGTAAGGTATTTCTCCCGCTTTCTTAGCATGCCTTCGTAGTGTAATAGTCAGCAAACTCGACGTGTATTCGAGAGTTTCGAGCTTCGAGTTCCAGAAAGGTCATTGCTCATTTTTCATGTGTCCTGCTTCGAAATAACCTAATGACTCTAAAGTATAAGATATAGGAAATGTTTTAAAAGGTAGTTTAATAAAATGCACACACCTGCATCACATGCATATTAAATAAATAAATGTATGTATCAAATGTATAAGATGTGATTCTGATTTACATATCTATACTACATACATATGATACATAACATATGGTGTATACATATGAAATATTACATATGACGTACATAATATGATGCATACATTCATATGCCGTACTACATTTGTGTTTTCTTATCTGTTTGTTGCTTGCAGAAAATTTTGATCTAAATACAATAATATAGTTTTTAAAATTCAGTATTCACTATGCATGTACTTAACGGTTTTTCTTTCATTACGAAAATCCTCTAGATGTCAATATTCATTTTCATTGGGCTTTTAATATTACATGATGGTCTTCAAACAAGGGTTTAATTCTGTATTAGATCCGGCTTTGTAGTAATGTTGCACTGAAGCTGAAATTCAACTATCCTCAAAAGATTGCCTTAGAATTTAAAATGCAGGTTTTCTGATGCTGATTAGATGATTTTATAATACAAGTCAAAATTGAAATTAAAATTAAGTAAATTAAAATTAAATTACTTCAGACAACTGGTTTACATTATAAGGTATTTCGCTTGCCTTCGTAGTGTAGTGGTCAGGACACTTGACGCCATTCGAGAGCCCCGTGGTTCGAGCCCCGGCGAGGGCATTGTTCATTTATCATCTCTCCTGCTTCCAAATAAATCCTAATGTGTCTACAACATAATAAGTTCTGCATGTGTACATACATCATAATAAATCACAATGTAATAAAGACGATCAAATATTATTCTTTCAATAAATCATAGTATTTTATTTTAAAACATAAACAGGCGTATTTTACCAGCATGAGAACTTATTTTCAAGGATTCAAATGGATTTGTTCTATGTATATCGATATATTATTCTTTCATATTTCTTATTTATTTTATTGTTCTAAATTCAGTAAAATCAAGTAATTGTTTTACATTTCTTTTGATGAAATTTACGCAATAAAACACAGTTTCTCATTTTAATTCCGAGGCGAATAAGGAGAAAAATGCGCGTAACAGAATAAAAATTCAAATATTGCATTATAAAAGTGTTCTTATAAAGCTAAATGAGTTTCAACAATGTTTAATCTTTGAAAGATGGAAAAGTGCATTGTTAAAAATGTTATCTATCTTGTATATAGAGTATGTGACAGCTATTTGGGCTTTTGCCAGTTTTACAAATGAAACTACGTAATAACAAAAATTAACTGAGGGAGATACGTGGAATGGTATTTCAACCTTTTAAAGTGAAAATAAATTTAATTTGGCAGTTGCCTTTTATGTATTTACTTCTTTTTAGAATTGTTAAATAACAGATATTTGGCAATATTAAACTATTCCTGTTACAGTATTGATATTACAATAGCATTCGAATAGTTGACTTAAAATAACCGATCTTAGTAGTTAACGTTTTAATAATTTTACCGTAAATTAAGCAACCTTCTAAATAAAATAAATTTATCTGTTAATTTCGTTATAGGAAAAATATTTGCTTATATTTGTTCTAAATTACTAGATAATTTTGTATATCTGTTTTGTATACTTATATATATATCTGTTTTCAATTGATACATATTACAGATTTTCTGTATTTTTATGTCGGAAATGACTGTTTTTAGAGTTTATTAAAAATGTAGCAATGAAACGGGGGATATTAGGTTTCTAAAGCTGACGAATCATTTTGATAAATTATGGTTTAATAGCTCTGATTTTATGTGATATCTTAATTTTTCCGAAATAATGTATTCCCCAGTAATAAAACTGAAAATATTGGCCAACTTCCCACTTCGAATGAGTTGCTCAAGAATCCTGAGCACCTGCTCACCTTTAACTAAGCAGGTTTGTTACTGATTTTCATCCATAGCTTAGAAAAAGGCACATGATTTTAATCGCACATTTTATGCAATTTTCATCACCCAGCATTGAATGTGAGGGTAGTTTGAGTCATTTTGCCGTCTGTATTCTTTATGCAGGATATGCTGGAAAAGAAATTACCTAAATCACCTCTTTCACAAATGACAGTATCTTTAATGAGACTTTTCTCTACTTTTTCTTGCTGACTTTTTAATATATTTTTTAGAAGTTTAAATAAAGGTAAAATATTTAGAACCCTCTGATATTTACTGGAAATAGTTACTAACCTCTAATTACTTTAGCCTGCGAAACACAAACAGGCTATATTTTGGATAGCAAATGTTCCAAAAAACATAACTGAAACCCTAAATAAAATGGAGCAGTAACTCGCACAGACCAGATTCACTATAGTCCAGTTTGAAAATTTCAAAACAAATTAAAATTTTTACTTGAGCAAACTAAAAATAAACTCTAAAAGCGTTAGTACACAAATTCATTTTTCAATGCATTAATCATCGTTTTTTCCTTTGTATAGTGTCTTTCTATGTGGTTTATTTTTATACCGTTTTTTAAATTATACTATGATAAAAACAAAGCACCTACATATCATCGCACGGCGAACATCACATACATCATGCTTTAAAAGTTGTAAATGCTTTTCGCATAATGCTTTGTGAGCACAAGTAGTAATAAGTATTTTTATTTTTGTATTTCATAATTTTAAATTAACAAATAAATTTTTATTGAAAAAATAAGAAAGAAACTTAAGCTTTCAAAACTAAAAAAGAGTAGAAAATTAAATCTCCTTAAAACAATTAGTATAATTTTTATCTTATGTAGTTAATTAATAAAGATCATTAATTAATTAAAGTCTTTTATAAAGTTTTTAAGAAAGAAACTTAAGCATTTAAAACAAAAAATGAGTAGAAAATTAAATCTCTTTATAACACTTAAGAGAATTTTTATCTAATGTAGTTATTTAATAAAGATCATTAATTAATTAAAGTCTTTTATAAAGTTTTATTGGTATTGCTTCATGAAAAATATAATCTAAAGTAAAGTTAAAAAGGAAGATGAATAACCGCTTGAGGTTATCTCTATTAAATTTGTTTAGTTAATTATGAAATTACCAAATATTTTTCTTTACATTTGTTAATCTGATATTCTTTTAGAGAAAATTAAATGCTATTTTGTTTCAGTTTATTTTTCTTCTTAAAGTGTCATTTAAATATTTTTGTAAGGAATTTGAATTCACTGAATTATTGCAAAGCATACCAACGCTACCTGCGTAAGGGGCATGATGTTATTATGGAGGACTTTCTCAAGAACTGGCCTTGTATCAAGATTATGCATTAGGAAAACCTCGAAAATCTCATGAAGCCAGCTGATTTGCCGGTTCGAACTACCAGTGTTCAACGATTTTAACGCTCTGTCAGTGTTGCCGATCAGTTCAGCAAGGAAGCATTAATGGAAACTAGTTCTCTTTTACATCAGCTATGGGAAAGACTCGAATTAAAAAATATTCCTCAATCTTTCTTTCCCTCACAATCATTCTGTGAATAAGCAGTTACAATTTTTAAAGCCTGGAAATCCTGTGTCTGCGATGTTAATGATTTTAGGCTCTTTATTTTTTACATTTTCGACGACTATGTTTTTGAACTGCGAAATTTTTGGAACCGCTTTATTTTCGATGAGGATTTTTTATACCACGATGCTTCAGAACTGCGATTTTTATCTTCATACTTCCTTTACTCCCCACGATATTTTTTCCGACGACGTTTTCGCTTTGCGTTGTTTTCTTCGTGACGTTTTCGTCCGTGATGTTTTTGCCGCGATGTTTTCGGCGGGCGTCCAAATGAGCAATGGTCTATAAGAATGGAAGGACAATTTAGACAAAGACGACTGTATTGATGCCTGCTGGAAAATTAAGCAGCTGAAAAATTAACAAAAATTATCGGGAGGACTGAAATCGTGTTAAAGCATTTTATGGAAGTCAAATTAATTACAAAAGATGTGCATTTTTAAACAGGTACAAGAAAGACATACGAATTTATAAATCGTGGTTCCCCTATTGAAAAACGAGAACGTATTTCATTTGTAACCAATTCTTATTTTTTGTACGTGTTTAATTATTCCGATTTCAAATGGTTCCAAATATCAGAGAAGAAAAATTATCCGAAGTGTATGAGGAATTGCTGTTAGTGCTTTGTAAGCGGAAACTATTGCATAGTTTTGCGTATTTTTGAGAATTTGAATATAACTTGTAAATAGAAGTATAGCGTATTTTGTGTCAGTTGCCTTCAAATGGCTTTCTTAGCAGTGTTTTGCAATGTTACTGTTATAGTTATATAACTATCTTCTTTCTGACCAGTTCTTTATGTGTTTGAGTAACTATGGTTTGAGTAGCAACATAACGGGAGTTGAACTACAGGTAGTTAATTCGATTTTCACATGGATTGTTTCATAAGAATTTGATTTAATTATGTTCTATATAAATAGATTATATCTTTCAATAAAATTTATTTAAATCAAAAACGAGTCCATTTTTTATGATTTTTAAAATCTCTATTTTAATTTAATAGTGAATAAATATTTGTTTTCAAGACAAAATTCTTAGAATCTGTGGCAACAATTAGATTTATCGCATAGTAACGAATTGCCATAGTGAAGATAAGCTCATAAACTTTGGACGACAATTATTATGTTTTTGGCATTTGGGTTTGTATCAGCATAAGTGTCTTTCATGCACTAGATATTATTAACTGGTAACTAACTAGATAAATAAATAAATATTTAAATACTAATGCAGTCATATTTTAAATACTTATCTCTACCTCCTAAATTGGTTGACCCGGATAATTGAAGACATCATGTTAGAATGATGATTAACGGCAAAATAGAAACCAGTTAACAACTTTGACGATCGCCGGTTTTTAAAAAAGTAAAATCAGTCATTTATCTAACAATTTTTAATTGCTCAACTTTTGTCTGTTATTTTATATTTAATTCTGTTCAGCAAGTTAAAGTTTTTTGAAAATTAAATGCCGCATAACAGCGAAACTCAAAATATCGAACTCTCTCGTATTGCTTTCCGTGCACCTTCATTTTGGGAAAATAACCCAGAATTAGGGTTCATGCAATTAGAATAAAATTTTAATTTATCTTGTATCACATCAGATCAAACGAGATGTCGCACAGTTATAGCTGCATTAGATGCAAAAGTTTTGACATATGTATCTGATATTGTGCGTAATCCTCAGACAACTAACAAGTATAATCAACTGAAAGCAAGAATTTTGGAGCAGTTTTCTCAATCAGAAAACTCTAAAATGCGTATACTTTTATAAGAATTACAGTTGGGAGATAAAACTGGTGCAAATACTGTTTAATGTTTAAAAAATCTAAAGTTCATCGGCACCCTAAAAGTCCTCTTGTACATTTTTGCTACCTGATCGGCCCACTTCCACCATCAAAAGACTACAAATGTATTTTAACTTGTATAGATAGATTCACTAGGTGGCCAGAAGCTTTTCCGATGCCTAACCAAACTGCTGAAACTGTAACTGAGACTTTTTACTCTGGATGGATTGCTAGATTTGGAGTACCTGATACCAAAACGACTGATACTGTACTGACTGTACCAATGTACCAAAACGACTGTACCAATTTCGAAAGTGAATTGTTTAAATCACTCACAAAATTCCTAGGAACTCACAAAACAAGAACTACTGCCCTTCATCCAATTTGTAACGGTATTGTAGCACGCACGCATCGACAAAAAAAGCATCCATTAAGTGTCATGCAACAGTTAGATGGAGTCAGGTGTTACCATCAGTTTTGCTTGGAATGAGGTCATGAATTAAAGAAGATATTGAATCTTCACCACCTGAAATGGTCTATGGAACTTGCTTGAAACTTCCAGGAGAATTTTTTCGCAATTCGTTTTCTAATGCTGTTCCTGAAAAAGACTTTGTTGACAATCTTCGTCAATAGATGCGACTTATTCGATCATCTCTTGCTTCACGGCACTCTTCGAGCAACGTGTTCATTCATGATGACTTGTTTACAAGCTCGCATGTCTTCCTTAGACGAGACTCTGTGCGAAAACCTTTAGAGCAACCATACCATGGACCATTCAAAGTATTAGCTAGGACTGAAAAGTGTTTTACAATCAATATAAATGTCAATAAATTTACAGTATCAGTAAATCGCTTAAAGCCTGTATACATACTAGAAGACTCTAGAGAAGAAAATCATGTAAGAAGCAACAAAAAGTCTGAACCTGATTCTACGGTAAACCAAACGTTCCCAACTTTCACTAAGTCAGGCAGATGCGTAAAATTGTTCAACCTTACCAAGCTACTTAGATCGTCCTTTGGACTGGAAGGGAACCATTGTGGCAAAATTAGATTCATCGCATAGTAACGAGTTGCGATAGTGACGATAAGCTCATAAGCTTTGGAACGACAATTATTATATTTTTGACCTTTCAGTTTGTATCAGCATAAGTTTCGTTTATGTACTTTGATATTATTAACTGGTACCTAACTAGATAAATAAATAAATATTTAAATACTAATGGGGTCATTTTTTAAATACTTATCTCTGCCTCCTAAAAATCTATGCCATACTAGATTTCAAAAAAGTTTAAAAATTAGTTTTGATTTTGAAAATTCGCGTCTTACAAATATTTCTAATACGAGCAGTGTAAGAGTAATAATTTAACGAGAATTTTAATCTATAAAATTAAGGATAATTCTTTCCTTTTATTTAAGAAATAGTTGCTTTAATCTTTCAGCTTAACAATGCTTGAAAAGAATTCTAAAAGGACGATGAATGGGATAATGTTTAAACAAATGGTACACTGGACATTGCTTAATTTGATAGTGGTTAAGTTTATCATTCGGATAATGTTATCGAATTCTTAAAGTTCCGACGACAAATATAAAAAAGCACAGGAAATACATCGCTTACTGTGATCAACACTTCGCTTGTCGCCCAGATGGTATAGTGGTTAGGAGAGCCTACTACTATACCGAAGGGCCCGGCTTCGAATCCCGGAGAAGACATGGATGTTTGTAAATATGTAGTGTCGGGGTGGCATGGCGGCACTCTAAGTATGCGGCGAGCCGAAAGTCCTTTCGTGTGGATTGGTGAGAAAGGAGAGGGGTGGAAGATCCCCGGATACCCCCGTGGCGCTCGTCCTCAAAACTGGGGGTGGAAATTAGAAGTCCAACCTCTCTTCGGAGTTGGCTCTGACAACCATTGTTTCATGTGATAATGGACACGAAAACAATAACAATTTCTGTTAATGATATCAAAATGCTGAAGAAGGAATTTGTTGATAAAATCGCAAAATAAGGTCAAAATAGAGTGCAGAAAATTCTAAGTTGTAGAGATAGGTCTCCAACTAAGGCATTAAATATTTAAGCAGCTTGATTTAAGTCAAATGTTTGCAAAAGAAATTGCTTTCTGAGTTTTAGGAAGATCGAATAGATTAGAATCGTTTTCTGAGTTTTAGTAAGATGAACTAGATTAGCGAGAATTTGTGACTAGCAAGGTGAATTTCTAGAAGACAATAAATATATCTGTAAATACAAACCTAATAAAAACTTCAAGCCAAAATATCTGTAATGTAAAATATCTGTTTTCAAGTCAAAATATCTGTAAATTCAAGTTGCAGCCTCAATGACAGAAAATATCTCCTATTCGTTTTCCAAAACGGATCCAATAATATCATGTGATAAATTTTCTGAAGGAAAAAAATGATGAAATTGATGAAAATTATTTACTATGAAATGTGAAGTTAAATTTATATAATAAATCTGTGCTATTGTGGAAATTATTGACTGAAATTTGTAAATGATTATACTGGAATTATTTATTAAATGCAGAACTAAAGAACAGATCAAGAGACTTCTTGCCGACTCCACAGAAAGATCCCTACTTCAAGGGAACTACTTATCAAGGGGAACTGGAACTTCTCTATGCAACCATTAATAGTTCATGAGAAACGCATTTCGTTATTTCGAATATCTTAATAAAATTCCTATTCCAAGTTTAAACTTCGATTTAATGTTTAAAATCCGAATTTAAATCTTATAAGTTCAGATATAAGGACGTCAGATACGCGTTGGGGAATTATTTCACATACTGAACTTTTCTGGTTTAAGATTTAAATCTGGATTTCATAAAATCGAAAAGAAATTTAGAATTAGAGTAGAAACTTTGTTCAGGTATGCGAAATGACGCGCTTCTCATGAATTGTTGACGGTTATACGGAGAGGTTGATAAGAGCCCTTGATAAGTGGAATCTTTCTATGGAATCTGTAATAATTCTCTTGTTTTATTCTTAACTTTTTCAGTTTAATTAACAATTCCAGTTTAATTATTTAAAAAATCCAGTTATTGATTTTTGCAATAATAAATATTTGTTATCTACATTTCAGAGAAAATAATTTTCATTTACGTATTCTCTGTTAAATTATAGATATATATATATATATGCGTATTTATGTGTGTATGCGCGTGTGATGAAAATTTACGCTCAATCAGATACAAGATGATTATGAAGCTAGCTGCATACAATGGAGTTACAGTTATTATCAGGTAACACAATCTTTTATTTTTACAATTACATTATTGAAATAAACGTACATAGACAAAGGGAATAAAAGATTCAGTTGTTATTCAGTAAGTACAGGGTTACGTTCGTAGATTTATGGAATTGCATTTGGAGTAAAGAGAGGCATGAGGCTACAGTAAGCTGGAAATATGTAGCCAGGAAAAGAACCCAATTATGTTATATATAAAAGCATGTTTGCAATTGCAAAATCAAATTATATTTTGAATTATTAAAGAGGAATTTAAATTTCATAACGTAATTTGGTATGGTTTGTTTGGGGCTTAATATTAACTATGGATTTTCGCTTCAGGGATGAACTGTTCACTCCATCATGGCATTATTCACATTTTAAACTACTACGTCTTGTGTTCTTGGAAGCATAAAATGTGCGAAACATCTTAAAGTCTATAAGTTAATTATCACTATGCCTTGTTAAGTATCAAAGAGACAGGGAAAAGGATGTAGAGGGCCTTTTTAGACTCAAAATAATAGTTAGAAGAAGGCATCACTCGTGCTTACAAAATATAGCCAGCAATTATGGCTTAAAATCAAAGATAAAGAATTTACTGAGTTAAGGTACTAGTAAGCTAGCTTAATGGCGACGCAATTTAAAGTAACACGCAAGTTGGCTCTGACCAGTCAGCGTAACAAACCTAATGACGATAATAACGCAACACCAAAGAATACTTCGCTCACGAGAATCGAAATCAGCAACGTGGGCTTCAGCAGGCAGAACGCGCTCTGATTCTACCCTCTAAAATCTTCTATTAAAGGCTATCTCCTTTCTACCTCATTTGAATATCAGGCAAGCTAGAAATTTACATTCTGATAGGAAAATAAAAATGAGTAGGACAGCAAAGCGAACTAACATAAAAGAACTGTTTTCATAAAATAAACTACATTTACAATACTAACATTTTCCTTTCACCTGTTTACAAGTAAAAACAATTTTCACCTCTTCTGTTCAGTTGTACTACAATACAGGTTCTGCATATCTTTCACAAACTATTATATAAAATTTAATGCAATAAGAATATATTTAAGATAAATTAATTATTAGATACATCAGAATAATAACTTGCTACATATTTCCAATTAAATTTGCAGTGCTATTAGGATAGTCCTATTTCTCATCTCAGGAGTACCTATTTAACTTTTCCCGTTGAGAAAAAAGTAACTGCATTTAATATCCGAAATTTGAGAACTTCAGAGAGATTTAGACCTTCACATAAAATAGATTTTGTAAACTCCAAAATGGGCAAATAGATGGAGAATATCCTAAATTCGTCATTCCTCAGGAAATTGGATACTCCAAGAATCTTTTTCTAGTGCTTGTCTCTGAGCTCCCCATTCTCCCTGGGCTTAGAGCCGGAAATGACGCTCTGAACTTCCGACAGCTAGAAGAGTTTAGGAAGTGACGTCATCGTGTACACAGAGCTAAAGTGTATTGCAATGATTCTCTTTCTCCACCTCTTCTGCAGAGTTGATCTGAATTGAAAGCCATTGATGAAATGTGGTCTTTGCTTAGAACTTTAAAAAAGAATTATGAGCTTTATTTAAGGCATTAGATTTATCACTGCAGGGATAACTTTCTAACCTCATAAAATAAGATTTCAATGAACTCCAGACATATTCGATTTAAAGTCTCGCTTTTGCTCCCTTCTTATAATGGAAGCCTCATGATGATATTTAATTATATAATGTGAATTAACTCTAACTTTTTAAAACTGACAATTTTCAAATATACACACCTTACTTTCAAGTAAGATTCAATGAATTTTGAACGACACAGTACATTTACGTTTTCTTGAACAGTAGAGAATTTTGCTAAATGTATGATAGAGTGACCTGTTGCTGAGGAATTAGGAATACAGCATTAGTCTCTTTAAATACAGGTATACACTTTTATTGAAAATATATCCTTACGAATTTTGAATTTGCTTAGGTCTATCTGTTAAAAGTTCAATACAAATATAAACTTGTCTAGTTTTCATTTGATATATTGTCTTTAAAATTGGGTTATCCTTTAACCAATAAATAATATATTTGCTTAAAAAGGACATTAAAACGAAAGCAATTGTTGCACCTTTAGAACAAATACTGTAAATTTCTTGGGTTATGAGAGAAAAGTTCAAAGCAGGAGTGTGAAGGGTCATAGAAATATTATTAGGGGTCAAAGAAGCCATCAAATTTCCTTTCCATTGCGAATACATTGATAACAAGATTTTTTATCTTTTTGTCTGTGATTTTGAACTTATGGGACAAATGATAAGTGTGGTAGAACATACTACAACAAGCTCATTTTTTGTATACGAATGTATGGGCGCAAGTGAAACATTGAGGTAGAACCACAAAAAATAAGACATGAAACGTAAGTTGATTAGCTGCAGTGTTTTGACAAATGATTCTTTACGTGTTACTTATTAATATTTACAATAATGCTGAAAATTCCGTCCACCAGAAATAATACGTGCTTGACAGCATTGATGAAGACACAGCTTTAAAAGATGCTATGTACTTCTCACACACGTGCAAAAGCAACGGATATTTGAGAGTTGAGTTCCTTAATGGTTAACTGAAGTAAACTAGATTCTCGTAAATGAAAGCTTTTGTATATATCAATACGAAATAACGCAGATTCAGTAAATCAGGCGATCGAGATGGCCAACATTTCGGTCCACCGCAGCCAATCTATCACTCTCCAAAAACTAGCATCTAGGGAATTACGCTCATCAATATTCAAATGTGCGGGTGCCCTATCAGACAAACTGCAATCGATTGCGAATGGAGTCGGAAGATCTAGAAGCAGTTCTGGCAAAACTTTTTCCAGAAAAATACGATAAAATCTTTCATCGAGATGCGTTGGTAGCAATACTGTTGGCAGAAGCAATTTTGAACAATTATTATAAACGCTTCTGTAAAGAAGCATTTGTCAAATGTGCTTAAGTAAATAATTTTTGCTTCCTTTCGTGTTGGGCCTCAACTCTTAATTTGCGACTTCCTGTTCCTAAATAAAAAAGTGTGTTGCAATGTTCTGTACCAGCCCTTTTTAAGTTTCTGTTTCTGAAACGATATCAGTTTAAGAACCCCTTTTATATGATGCACACTTAGCTGGGATCCTATTAATTAATCATCATAATATTATTACATTTTTCAATATGAAATCAAATAATAAGTAAAATTTAAATCTGCGAAATCTATCCCGGGCTTCTGACTACTAATTCTTGGGAGCTGCAATGTAACCACTACTGTATATAAGCATAACTTCGTGTTTCCTTTGAACCTTTGAGTTTACCTGACGGAACAGATACCTGAAGCATGTTCGCTGTATCCTAAATTTAAATTTTGATCAGTCATTTCTAACTTTATTTTTAAGAATTATTTATACTATGGAATAAAGTAATTTTATCATAATCGTTCTGTAAATCTTATGCATTTACCCAGCAGAAAATCTAGATTAGAGAATTTTATTTGTAAGTCTGTTCAGTTTCATAATAAAGGAAAATGAAATTTTGGAATTTGATAGCAAAGAAATGAAAAAGTTAATTATTTTACTATGGCCCGAAATTCCGTATTATAATGAACAGACCTTTTTGTTATCAATTTTTAGAGAACCATTGTGTTTTTAGAATATGAAAAGATAAGAAATCTTTGGGAATAGAGCAACAGATCTTCTAATGTAACATTTAGCAATGCAAGTACGAAATTATCGCTGACTCCAGTTTCGTCAGATCAAAGCCCAACTTTATCATAGCGTTGTTTTCTGGTGAAAATTATTGCAAGACTTTGAGCGGAAATTAAAGATTTTGCTCAAAAAAGATAAGAAGAGCTTGCAACAAACTTTTCCTCGCAACTGACTAGAGATGAGTAAAAGCTGCCTCATTTAAAAGATTGCCATGCAAGAAAATTTTGAAATCTTCTAAAATTCCAAATCAATACCAGAAACAGTTTTGGCTTCCCGAATTGAGAATTGTGTTTTTCATTTACCGGTGGCGTGTTAGTAAGTGCTTATTAACTTAAATCTCTTAAACAAACCGGATATGTTGATGTATCCTCTATTGTAAAAATCTGTGGATTCGTCTTAGTTTCTCAAAATTGCGTTCACAAGTAATTTATTTGCTCCACAAATAAAAGTCTGTTTTTTTTCTTTTTTAACAATTAAAAATTTTAGTTTATTGACAGATTTAAAGAAAATCACGGAATCATATGCTCTTTGAAGAGTTTAGAAAGTAAAAGACTGAATTCAGGTAATTAGTGGCAGGTAAATGGAAAAAGCTGACGTGAACTTAGTTTCAAGACTTAACTTTGAAGGAGAAAAGATCTGTACAATTCCTCATATGCGAATTCACCATCTTAGCTGATGATAGCTTCAGAAGGCTTAGTAAATGAATATTGTTTTAATATTTAGTTTAAATACAGTTTAGTTTGGGACAAGGGATAGTGTTTGGAATCCTTAATTAATTCAAAGTTTATTAATTTAGTTTTTATTTTTTTCTCACCAGGTAACTTGGAATATGTTGTATTTTATCTTTAATTGATAAATTTCTTACAAATTGCAAAAAAAGGTTTTCAATTTAGATTTTTCTCCGAGGTCTTCTAAAATCAGGACAGTTATTAGCGATGAAGATAATTTCTCTAAAGTAAGTAAGTTTTGAATGGAGTGAGGTTGTTTGAGATGCTGAAGAAACTGCATGAAGATTATTTCTGAAGTTCACTCTTATATACAATATATAAAATAAAATCCCAGCTTCAGTTCGCAATAGTCCTTTCAGCCCCCCAATTTAATTCCTTTATTTTCCCTTTCTGCTTTAAAAATAACAATATGCTTATAATAAATTTCTCTGAACTACGTCAGCATCTCTGTGGATGCGTATATTTGCGTAACTCAAGAAGTCTTTCATCCAATAGTAATATTAAAACTTGCCAACTAAATACTTGATCATTCAATATAGTTAAAATATATCCATAGATTCTTTATTCTTTATTTTGTAATTTATGCTGTCTTTACATTTTTCAACCGGCCCAGTTATAACATAATCTGCTGCTGCTGATTTTCTTCAATTGCAGTGCATATATAAAATCTACACATGTGAAATGTTTGACATCGAATGCAACCTTTTCTATTGCTTATATATCTAGGTAATGCTCATCATTCAATGAAATGATACCTAAATAAATATAATCTTTTTATCATTTCACTAAAATTCTGTATCATTATGTATATACACACGGTTATTTCTTATAAAACGTTAATAAATATCCCATGCTTCTATTGGGGATTCCCCTTCAGTATAAATATAATTATTTTATTTTTTTCCCTCCGTATTATAATGCAAATGTTTTTTTAGAGGACCATTGTGTTTTTTGAGATTTGTAAAGATGAGAAATCAGCTGCTTTCTTGACGGGAATGAAGAAATAGATATCCTAATCTCTTATACCAAGAATCGTAGAATGTGTTCATACTTTACAAACTGGCATGCTGTCATTACAGCACCGATAAAATACTATATTAGAAGAGATTTGCTTATATGTCTGGTATATGCCAGCTGAAGCTGGTTGTGAGATAAGACCATTTGCCCTGAAAGTAGCGAAGAGATATAGAATTCTTTCTGAGATCGTTTATTTCAATGATTTTGAAACAAGTATAAAAATGTTTAAAGAAAATAAAAGCTTTAACTACAGAAGGAAATTATTGACTATGTGAAAGATTAATATATACTGGAAATTAATTCCTTTTGTGAATACATTCTGCTTTAGAAATTTTGTTCAACTAAAAAAACAGTGGAATGATGACTGGAATCATAATCCTCTAAACATTTTACACTAAAATATAATTAGCATGATAATGAACAGTAGGATGTAATTATTAAACTTGCATTTACTAAGTGAACATGAAATAGTTTCCGCATGGCATGGCATGTTCAATAATGCAGCATAGGTATTGAAATTTAGGAATAAATGTAATCATTTATAGCGTTCTATTATATTAAGTTTCCGATTATCTCTTATGCGGATTTTCCGAGTGTTATCTTACAGAAATTTCTTAGAATGGTGTTTAAAGAAGATTAGAAAAAGCAATTTTTTGGAAGAAACTCACGATATTTAGCTAATGTACTACGTCCTGAGGTGTGGAAAGGACACCTAGTGGATAAGCATAAGATCTATCCCTTTCCACAAAAGATAGAGGCAGTAGTAAAATTTCCTATTCATGGATACATCGCCAATATTCGAAGTCTTATGGGTTTGCGCTCCTAGTGCTGGCGATTTATTAGAAACTTAGATGTAGTGAAACGTTTGCATGACTTGTTGAAGAAAGATGCAAAGTTTTCCTGAAGCGCATTACACAGAGAATCTTCCGCAACGCTTAAAAAGTTATTAACAATTTACCCTGTTTTGGGACATTTTATTCCAGACGCAGAGCCGATGACACGTTCGGGCGGCTATGGCATGGTGCAGTATTGGTTCAAATCTAGAATGACAAATGAAGACCAATAGTCTATGTATCCAAGTCTCTTTCTGCAGCTGAAAGGAACTGTTCTACAACCGAAAAGGAATGCCTTGTAGTCATTTGGGCAATCAGTAAATTCAGGTCAGTCACGGATTACTACTCTTTATGTTCGTTGTCAATATTAAGGATACATCTGGAAAACGCGCATGATGGGTTGTCGATTTGCAAGAGAATGACATCAATATCATCCACAAGAGTAGTCACGAACATTCCGATGCAGATTCACTATCACAGAAGCCCCTTGTCGACTCAGTAACTCAGAGCACTATCGATATCCATTTCCTCCCAGCCATCGCAGATTACGGAAAAGAGAAGAGAAGAATAAAGTACTAAAGTCCATGAGAACTTTCGAGAAAAGTAACGCGTTCTAAAATTATCAAATAAGAAATTGTATACCGTGCAAAAGAATCTATGACTTCATGGGACAGCAATGGTTCTTGGTAGTACTAAGCAATGTTCGTAAGTAAGCGAGTAACTTCGTAGCGATGCTCTTAGAAGTTTTCATGGTACTCCTACCGCCTGGCCTCTCGGATTTGCCAAAACGTACAACCGGATAAGGAGGAAAGGGGCTATATGAGAGTACATGACGGTATGTATCACACAGTCGACAATACCAAAGACGGAAATTACTGCCCCAACTTCCACAAGAACAGTTTCATCGATAAACACCCCTGACATACGTTTTCCCAAAATGGAATAGATTTACGTGGATGCTTGCCTGCTACCCGAAATAGAAAACGGTGTATTATTATTTTCACAGTTTACTTTACTCAGTTTACAGTTACAAAGGCAGAGGCCAACGAAATTGCCAAATTTATATTGAAGAAATTATACTGAAGCTCAGTGTTCAAAGAAATAAAGCAACTTGGTTTGGAATTGATCGAGGACATAGCTTCTTATCCAGTGTTGTTAAATACATCAATAAATTATGTCAGACATCTCATATTCTGACTGCTGCCTACCATACACAGACAAATGGCTTAAAAATGGTTTAACAGAAAGATTCAACAAGACACTGTCAGACATGTTGTCCATGTATGTAGACGTTGAGAGGAGAAATTGAGATACCATTCCACCATTTGTGACTTTTGCCTATAATTCAGGAAACAAAGATTCAGCAGTATTCAGCCTATTGTTTCTAGTTCACAGTACAAATATCCAGACTTCTCTTGATGTGATTTTTCCATCCAATACTGAAGATCCCGGCCACAGTGATATGCAACATCTGATCATCACAATTGAAGAAACTAAACAGCTTGCAACAGTCTACATCCTCAAAATGTAAGCCACAGATAAGCGCAAGTACGACGAAAAACATTGACAAGTCAGCTGCAATATCGGAGCCTTAGGTTTTGTCTTCAGGCTGAATTCTCCGAAAAGCTCCTAAGACGTTACGTTGGACCTTATCGAAAAACACGGCAACTATCTGACGTCACATACGAAGCAGAAAGTATGGAAAAAAATAAGAGATGCCAGAGCTCAAAAGACACAGTTCCCGTGTGCAAACTGAAATCCTATCTTAACTCAAAAGGACAACTAGGACGATAGTAGAACGCCCAATATTTCCAAGAAACCTGTTGCAAAATGCCAGACCAGATCACAGTAGGACGCTGCTTCGTCCTATGAGAGGGGAACTGTAGCGTAAATTCTTCCTTTTGATCGAGTAAATCGAGTTCGAAACCCATCAAAGGCAAATTGCCTAAAAATTGAATTTTGTATAAATTTCCCTCCTGTTCATTTATTTCATTTATTGGACAATGTTCTCCATTTCCCCCCAACTTTCCCAGTCCAGAATGTTTAAGCTCATTCGTTAAGTTTGTATAGGTGGTTACTTATTTGGTTGGAATAATAAAGTCTTGAGCTGTGACTTGAGTAATTTTCTTTTCATCTCTCTTAATACATTCTCTTCATTTACGCGGCAATATTGATAAAAAGAAGTCAATTTATGAGGATCAATAAAACACTAGAAAATCTGTTTAATATTATTTCATATAAATTAAATTATTTTAAATAAATTCTGTTCTAAATGCTACAGTATACTTTCATTTAAAATAGCTAAAGAGTACTTTTTTTTATGGTTTTCCCTAAATATTCGGCACTTTTGGATCACCCGACTATGAGTCCGAGTATGATGTATCTTATCAAAAATTTAACTGCATTTCTCATTTTAAATTATATTATTACTTAGAAATTAAAGAAATAATTCTGCTTAAATCTTTATGTGCTATGAAATTTCAGTCTAAATTTTTAAATGAATTTGTGTTCTGAAAATATAAAGATTCCGAATAGGAGTTATTTTCAAAAAAACATTTTTCTTTTATTAAACACAAAAACTAAATGAATGAATTATTAGGATAAAACATGAACAAGAATTAGGTTGAAACATGACACACATATGTACATCGAACACTAAAAGCAGCAGCATAATTATAAAACGCATTTCACGCTTATAAATATCCAATAACTGTGTCCGAAACGTATTTACCTCTCTTCTATTGTACTTTTTGTCTGGTATATAGTCTTCAGAATAGCTTCCACCCGTGGAAAAACCCTCTCGGACTCCCTCACAATAAATCTTTTGAGTTGAAGCCACCGATAACAGCCCAACCCGGATCCCCTTAATCCCAGGGGGGTTCCGCCTGCCGCCTGTTGTCCTCCTCTCTCCCCCTGAATCTCCGAAAAAGCTTTTAAGAGCAGGGAAGTACCGTTGCTGACTTAATGGACGCCAACCCCTTTGTACGCAGGGCAAAAGGCGCCGGCAGACCCTGTCATGTTTAAAGGGAGTTTGACAGCGCCGTGTATTGGTTTTGGGATCTTACTCTGGGGGACAGAAGCGTGTGCTATCGTGTTTTGTAGCGTTTCACTTCGGGAATGGATATTGACATTGGTATTGTTGAGAAATACTTCTGTACCATGTGTAAAATGTGTGAAAGTAATAGGAGCACATAATAAGCTAATTAAAAAAAACATAGGTTTCCTTTCTTGGAAATAATATACTCAAAGTATTACTTGACCAAAAAAATGGAATATTAAAACTAAAATGCTGTCCAAACAAGGTATTTAAGTAGGAAATAAAGTACATTAATTGGAACATTCATGCATGCAATCACTTATATAAATAACTTACTAGTTTATGAAACCTTTTTCAACCCAAGCAAAAGTGTTTTGCTTAACATGTCTTAATATATTTTCCTTTAACATATCTTATGTGTGCCGCCTAGCATTAAGAAATATTTTGATTCATCACTTATGCCTGAACTTTCAAAAGACAATATGATTATCTAATTTTTATCTAAAGTATGATATTTAAATAGTTTAATCTTACTCCGAGACATTCATCGCCAGATGATTGTTTCATTATGAATGGAAAATTTTAATTTTTTAGTTTTAATGGGGATTATTTTAAATTTTAATCTGCTTAATTTTAATCCCTTTAAATTAAATATATTTACTTTTTTATTTCCCAAAACTGGATTAATAATTCTGAAGTTTCTTGAAGCGAGATTTCCTAAAGCGAGGCATGGTTGTATTTGGGAAAAGTGCAGATATTACTAAGGTCTTTTTAGGCAGGAAACTTAAAAAACTAAATGTGCTTTCGCAGGAAATCTAGCCATAGATTCCTACTTTGAGATGTAACCAAACGCATATGTTCAATTTACAAAAGAGCAAGCTAATCACTAAATGCATGAGAGAATGCATAAGTGATAATTACATATATTCTTTTCCGCTTAGTGGTTGACTAGGAAGAGGCATAAGACCCAGCCGTTTAGATTTATCTGATGTCGAGCCGCAGCATTTTAGTCCGAAATTCACTAGAAAAACTACCAAGTGCTTGAAAGCAGAAACGCTATAAATCAGTTTGCGTTCACCTTTAATCGAACTACGGATTCTACTCCTTAGCTGGGCATATTAACTGCTTACGTCCCAAGAGCATGTAGATAATTCCTAACATATGAGCATAATGTAGTTTTATTGTCAAGTTGCTGAGAATAATAACTGTAGAGTCATTAGGTTATTTTGATGCAGGAGACGTAAATATTGAGCAGTGCCCTCGCCAGGACTCCAGTCTGGACCTCTTGGATACTCGTCGAGTGTGCTAACCACTACACCATGAAGGCATGCAAAAATGAGGGAGAAAATACATTATATACTCCCCCTTTTAAAGGGCGACTCGGGATTAAGGGACCCAGTCGCCAAATCTTGGTGGTGAAGATTTACCATCCATCAGCTTTTAGTTCGGGTGCCAATGTAGATACATTAGGTTATTTTCGATATCATAAAGCTAAAGAAATCCGCAATGCAGTCGCTAGAACTGGAACCTGTACCTTTTGAATACGCGCCAAGTGTGCTAAACAAGAAGTCGTGCAGAAAGGAGGGAGACCTTATATAACAATAAAGGAATGTATCAAAGTCTCATTTTATTAAAAGTCAATCAGGGTTGCATAACTATTTAATTATTCTTATTTGAATTGAGTTTTCAGATTTAGATATAACACAATTATGCAAAAAAATCTCAACATATACCGTAACAAGCTGGATTATGAGATATAACAATATATTACCTTTTAATACGTCTCCCTTTTATAAGTTTCATATGCTGTAAATCTTCTACAGGAAAGATATTTAATTGCTCTTTGAAAAATAATTAAATGGTCTACAAGAAAAATAAACGGTCACTCTACTTTGAGATGAAGCCAAACGTATATGTTTTATATTATACAAATGCAAACAAAAAAGCGTTCAATAAGTGTTACAGTAAATTTTTCTCTTGGCGACTAGCGACCAGTTTTCCTGACAGTATAAATGAACATGAATTCTGAGTGTCAGCTACCTAAGACCATCTCCACAAAAGACCAAAGTAATCTCGAAACTAAGTGGTCGTCTTAAAAAGGGTTCATTGCCATTTTTGTTTAATGTTACAGCTGAGCATATACAACGATTACAGTTTCAGAAGAAAATTTTAAGGGAAAAATTCTCTGATATTCAGATCAATACGCTACTTCAGTATTTTGAATGAAATACTTAATTTGGTATTTATTTTACACATTCATTAAATTATTCAACATATTTTAATCGTGTAAAAAACAAAATTCTACTGAAATTCTTTTTCTAAAATGTTAGTTATAAGGACTGTTCAAGAAGCTTCACATCGATAACATTGCACTCCAGAAACTAAGCGACAATATATATAATAGAACGAATAAAGTAATCGAAGTAAGTGAATGAGAAGTTTATTCCGTAATTGATAGGAATCATTTAATCCATTGTGGTAAAGACGGGTTTATTACCAATCCTAAATAAACCTACATAAATACGAGTAGTAAATGTAAAAGTCTATCTTCTTTTGCTCGCCAGAAAAAAGATCGAATGATACAGAGCTTACGCCAGGCTATTGAGGCAGACCACGATCAGACGATCAAGACCTATTTGGGAAAAGATTCCAAGCACGTACGATACTCCTACACATCGCGCTAAGCCCCTTTGACAGCCAGGGATTCAGTTGGTAAAAGAAAACCCTTCTTTTTCCTCTTTTTTTCCTTGCCGAGTTTCCGGCGGTGCATAAAATTTGGCTGAGGTATTAAAGAACGCAAAAAGTTTAAATTAAGAGTTTATTCTAAAATGTTAATAAATTACATTTCTTTAGAAATAAGCCGAAGAGAAGAATCGAAAATGCATAAAAGTAAGTTCCTCGATTTAAGCGTTATAGAACTATATTACAAACGCTGAACGCACAATTTCATTTTCTTCTTTGATGATAACTTAACATAGCTATTACTTGAGTGTATACTCCGATGCATAATTTAATACACCAGCAACTATTGCAATAATTCACGAATCAGGTTATTCTAGTTTAATTGATATAAGTGATAAAAAGAAAACAGTGTTAACAACCAATAAAAGAATTTTGATCTTAGATTACTCTACTCATGTGAATATAAACAGAAGTTTTATTTTCTTAAAATGCGATCTAGTATTTGATGAATACAACGAGATGTAACCAGTTTTTAAATTATTAGCCCAAAGAGCATTTAGTAATTTCGTTTTGGTCTCGTGCGTTGAAAACTTTAAATGGCGGTTCACTTTCCAAACTGTTGCCACTAAATATTACAGCCCTGTATTATATTTAAAGAAATTAAATAATGAAGAATCTGCAAAAATGTATGTATATTTCTCGCATTATGATAAAACGACGGTATTCGCATAAAACGACGAAGCCATCAAATTTTGAATAACGTAATCTTCCTTCGAATATGGTAATCTGGAAGCCCAAATTTGAAATATGGAATTTGTTTTATTATCTAGCTCATGTTTTGTAAAACTTTAACGAATTGTTGATTGGCAAACTAAAGGATTTCAAAGCGAGCAATGGCAACACTGTACAAAAAAGACATTTTTATTTCCAGCCCGCCAGTCCGTGTATCGAAAATTCTAAAGATATTCTCATTTAAAAATTATTTTGCGATATTGCTGTTGAATTGAATTTTGTGGTTTAAGTGCAAAGAACATGATATTTAATAAGTAACCCACAAAATGTTAAAAAACGCCCATTCTGAAATCTTTCAGATTTTTCTACATGTTTTTTTGCCTACAATTAATAACAGCTTCCTGTTTATTTTTGGTAGCTCTAAGTCTCTTCTATGTAATTATCATCTACAAACTTCCACGGAAGTATGACACGTAGAATCCTAGTGTAGTCAGTATATCCTAACACAAAACAGCAAGAATAGTGTTTATTAAAAGAGTACGAAAAGCAGGAATACTACACTGTAACCCCAATAGTTTTAGGAAGTTAACACAGAGTAAGTCTCATACCATTTCTATTGCAGACATTACTAACTTTGATAAATCAATAGTAAGAAGAGAAACGGAATAATTATAGAGGAAGTTTATAAATTAATATTCGCGTTCTCCATCGACATGGCCACAACTTCATTGCGTTCAAATATTGCTCTTTGAAATGTTTTTTATGCTGAATGGGTTTAAGATCTTGATCAAATTTTCTTTGAATGAAAACAAATTGTATATTCTTAATTTATATAAAAGGTCTATGAACTACTTTAAAATGCTACTCTTCCGAACATTCCGCATATTAAGGTAAATTATTTATTTAACCTTTAACTTTTACTTTAATATAATACATATGTTTAGCTTACCACGAAATATCATATACAGATCACTTAATTATCTTTATTCTAATTATTTTTTTCATTTTAAAGCGCATTTATGTGAGTTCATTTAGCTTCCATGCTCTTGTAGAACGATTTTAAAAGTGTAGAATCGCGCTGCAAGCAGACATGCCAATGAATTTTATTAAGTAGTGGCCTGAACTAAGATAATGCAAACAGGGAAGATTCTCTTAAAACATTCTGGGATTGCAGGTAAGAAAACTAAGTTTCTTACTTCTAGCCGAAGATGAAGTCAGGTTGTAGAGTTATTAGTGTTTTTTTTTGATAGCAGGAAACGTGAAAAATAAGCATTTCCCTCACCGGTATTCGAACCTGGACCTTTCGAATACGTGCCGAGTGTGCTACTGTTACACCAAGAAGGCTTGCATAAGGGAGGGAGAAAATACTTTACACACTCTCTCTTTTAAAGGACGACCGGGGATTAAGAGACCCAGTTACCACATCCTGGTGGTGAAGAGTCATTCTCCACCCCTTTTTTAGTTCGGGCGCCACTGTAGAGTCCCTAGGGAACTTTTCGAGCAAGAAATGGAAAAATGTGCAATGCCGTTGTTGGGACTCGAACCTGGACCTCTCGAATACGCAGCGAGTGTGCTACAGTTTCACCACGAAGGAATGCGGAAAGGAGAGAGAAAATATCCTATATACCCCCTTTGAAAGGACGACTGGGGATTAGGGGACCAAGTCGCCAAGTTCTGGTGGTGACGATTTATTGGCCATCACCTTTATTTAGCTCGGGCGTCACTGTAGAGTCATTAGGGTTTTTTTGATAGCAGGAAAGTTGAAAAATGAGCAATATCCTCACCGGGATTCGAGCCTCGACCTCTCGAATACGCGCCGGGTGTGCTATCGTTAAACCACGAAGGCACGCAGAAAGGAAGGAGAAAACGCCTTATAAGGCCTTCAAAACGAATCCTATATATTTTACTTTTATTTCAACAATTCCAGTTACTTTTATCCCGTTCTTAATTAGATGCAGATCTCTCTTTTACGATGCCAGTTCACATTCAGGTTCATACGGTAAATATGCTTAGTTAATAAAATTTAAAATTTCAAAGTGATTACAAAATTTGAAAACTGATTCTTTTGCATGCAGTCTGAAAACTGTAATACAATATTATTTGTTATAATTTTGAAAGCAGAATCCTTCACACGGAATAGCAATTAGCATTTCATGAACTATTCAAACACATGAGAGTTTTTTGCGACACTCGTTTTAACACAGTGAAAATGGAGAATTTCACTTCATCATCTAAGAACAGAAAACATTTCTATGTAGTGTAATTTACAGTATTCAGAATATTTCACTTGATACCACTTCATAAGAGCCTTTGTATTTCAAATACAGAAATACGGTCTGTTGTTCATTACCACACGCATACTGTAACAAATCTATTTCATTACCAGGTTTCGAAGTTGTTTAACAGAAATTTCAATTACATCTTTGCTGTACGTTCCCGAAAGCACCTTTGTCACTCATCACGATAACGGTATTAGCTATTCTAAACTCGCTGAGACCAAATACTTAAGGTTGTTATTGCTTAACTGCAGACCCAAATGTTGACGTCCACGTTGATATATAATATTCACAGATCCCAGGACACTGATGCTGTTGCTTTTATCAGGAAAGGCATCAGCTTTTATCAAGTTTTAAAATGTTTCAATCAGCCTTTGTAGTGTCATGGTTACTTGCTAGTTAAGAGAAGTTCAAGACAAAACAGACAGCTAGCTAGAAAGGGAATTAAGATAGAAGTGGCATATATACAATTAGGCCGCAGGAACATATATGTGCGTCTATCGGAGGCGCACGTAGTTAATTAACCTCTTAACTACGTGCGCCTTCTATACGCCTGCCATTTACCACGATAAAACTTGGGCCTAAGAGTGATGGGTCAAAGCGTTGTAAAAAGCCAGACTGATGCTTGGAGACAGTCACAATACGAGCCGAAAAGCAAATGCTTGTGTTATAGTCAGTTTTATGGGATACTGCTGGCGTGGAAATAAATTTTAATCCTTCTGGCCTTTCGTAAATATTATAGATATATTATATTTTGTAATAAATAACAGTTTCAAAATTATATTTCATAAATAAACAACACTTCAAGTAAGTAAACTGTAATCCTTAGTGGAAGTAAACTTTTATAAACTGCTTTCACTTAAATCTTTTGTATTTTGCATTTTGCAGAGTTCATTAAATTTTACTAAATAAACTGCTTTGTAATAGCTATTATGAGAATCGTGACTAACTCTTGTGGTGTACTGATAGGAACTAACGTTTGATTACAACTGTGAAATTACGATGTTAATATTCCCGAGCATGGCTTGTGATGTTTATGTTTAGCCCAGCTTTCTGTTCACGAGCCTGGCTCGTGATGTTTACGTTTGGTCCGGCTTTCAGTTCACAAGCCTGTCTTGTGATGTTTATGTTTGGGACAAAATACTCAACGCGAGCCAGACTCGTTAAAGCACAGGAAGGGGTTGTTAAGTTTACATCAAAACCGTGCAACAAAACAGAAGTTATTGAATATCAAACTAAAATACTTAAATAAGAAATATGAATTTTGACTATTGAAGCAAACGTTAATTCATATTAATATGACCAAAATTATTCAGAACGTATAGGTTTCAGAAAGGAAACATATTTTACTTCGTATCGGGTGGTTGTTACTACATTTGGTAGATTTAATCAAAATTAACTGGAAAGGCCCAACAGCGGCCGAGAGGGAAGTCCCTGAACACTGATAGTTCTGTCCGAGGTTCGATTCCCGGTGAACAGGCTGGCTGCATGGCCGCTTTCGTGATTTTCTCCATGTGTTACATGTATACGAGCCAGTTTCCTTCACAAAGTACTCTACGAAGGCATCCCTCCCCTTATGCGGATAGCCCTCGATTGCTTTGTTATACTTAAATAAACAAAAATTAATTGGGAAATATTTTGATAAAATCATATGGCATCATGTGCTGAATTAAGATTAGTTAAAATATAAAAATAATATTTTTTTCCTTTCTTATTATTTATTAATAATAAGAAATATATTTATTAATAATAAATAATAATATATTAATTTGTTTAGTGACAAAAAGGATTTAAATGCAAAAGAGAACGTGTCGTTTAGAAGTTTCCTAGTACGGTGAATTTCCATCGAAAAGGACCAGACTCGGAGGTCTAGCCACAAATGCTAAGAATTCATAAAAGTTTTTGGGTTTAATCTTTTGAAACTGAGTTTTTTATTTAAATATCAGTCATTGTATTTGATAACGTTAAATCCTATTGAAAAGTTGGAATGAAAAATATAAATCCATCTGTGTTCAAATGTGATTGTTTTTAAATCTTTGGCTACGAGTTATAATTCCGGTTGTAAAGGATCCGAGTAAGTGGAATAATAAATGACCCAAAACTTCAGTTATTTTTCGAGATTACTGCGCCAAATATGGTAAACGGTGTGGTACATTGTTATTTGAATATAAAAATGACGGGTGCGGCCTTTTTAGCATTTAGAACGGCCAACGTATTGTTACAAACAGAAAAAGAGCGTGGTAGATGCGGTGAGTTGCTTTTATTATTCAGAACTCCGTTTAATTGGTGAGGTGGCACGCGATGGGTGAAGCGAGGGGTCACGTGAATATTTTCCGTCTTTCATGGCAGTCAGATTACGTTTTCCGGGATCATTGGTTCTACTACTGAAATGTTATTAACAGAAAAAGAGATTAAATGTTAAACCTTGTCATATCAGTTACCCTAGTCTTTGTTCTCTTCACTAAACAACACGTATAATTATTTTTCATACAGTAAGAAATATTTAGTTTTTAACCAGGAAAGGAAAAAACATTAATTTGTTTAATGTATGTATTGAGTCTAGAACAGTTTATTGAAAGGATTTCATATCAGGAAAGGAAAAGTGAAATTAGCTTTTAATAGGTTAAGAAAGGTGAACCAATTTGCAATCCAGTGAATGGCTAGTTTGAAAAATTGCCTTCAGCTCTAAGGTTTTTTTGACGTTTTTGACTAGGACTGCAATAACAGTATGCTTCGATACTAGAAAAGAATTGCAAAGTTTGCAATTTATTGTTCGAGTGACCCAGCATTAGTTGTTAGAAAAATATAGGTGTTGCTATGGCAAGTATTTTCATGCAGCAGTTATAGAGTCTTTAATTTACCTTCTACACGCCCTTTCAAGTATCGTTATTGCATAAAATATATGATTTTAATTTACAACTCGTGCAACTTTGTAGGGTTTATATTTATTTTAACTAACATTTATTTTAAGTTCATATTCCTTTCCTGTTTAGTCTTCATTTTCCCCCTAGAAATGCCCGTGCCAGAGTATGTAAATTGTAGTAGCACGCGCAGTTTATTCAAATTTAGCGGAAGCTAGTTGAGTTAAATAGTAGACGAAACGAGCGTGTAAAAGGCTTGCTTTGAACCTACGCTGGAGATTTTCCTTTGTAGAATTTAGATCGGAGCGTATCGGCCTGTGTGCCTAGCCTTGCAGAAGTGCTAGATTTCAACTGTTAAATCAGTAATCTTGCTGAATATCAGCGGTAATTAAAAACGCGGTTAGTTAAGATCTCAGAGCCTCGTCGATAGTGTTTGACATTTGTTCATCTAGCTTCTTATTTTCAGTTTTACCTTACTTTTAGTTCAACCGCCGAGTTGGCGCAGTTTGTGAGCGTCGAGTAGACGCAGTTGTAATTTTAAAGGCACAATAAAAGGGTTTCAACCCCTTCGCACGTTTTTGGGACTCACTATCCCAGTGACTGATAAGTTGGGCCAGAGAGATCTTACAACTTAATAAATAGCCATTTTTTTTAAAGCTGCTATTGGACGAGGTGTAATATTTACAATTTATCTTTAAGACCTTTGCTATATTATATAATAATATGAATATTTTAAAAGAAAAATTCACCTTTTTAACAACTTTATTCATCATTATTTTACTTCCTATTAATATATTAAATTTGTGTTATTTAAAGTAAATTTATTTTATAACATTTTAACTGATAATTATAAACAATTGTAGCTCTAATGTAAATGTAATTAATAATGGCGTTTCCTAAAACAGTTCGTTACTGATTTGTTTGGCTTTTTGCTGATATTATTTTGATGCTGGAGAGTAGCAAAGACATTAATTTCAGAAATTAAAATACTTCAGAGCATTGACTAATAGGAAAGCGCTAAGTACAAAGCAATTGGTTGGGACCACGTTTGCTAGCACGTCCTGTTAGATGGAGAGATAATTGTTTAATAAAAATTAATTCGGGAATATATATATAAATATTATTAGAAAATTTTTTTTAATTTTCTAAATTCGTTGTTAATCAAGCAAGTAAATAATTTAAGACTTGGGAATTTCAGGAGAGCTTTTATTTACCTCATCTCTGTATCACTATACATATATTACGTTAGATAAGATAAAGGGTAAAGGATATTAAAAAATTAAACTTATATTAATTTCGTTTCGAATATTGCTACAAAAAGTAGAAAAAAATAAGCACAAAACGTTTTCTTTATTCACTAGGGCAGGCCAGCCTAGATAGTTAAAAACCAAAAAGCTAAAAACAAACCCTCTATATTTTAGTATATTTATTATTTATTTAGTATTAAGTGTTTGGGAAATTTAAACGGAACAAGTACTGTTAGATCAAATAGGTTAAGGTTGTCTAAAAAGAAGCTTAGTTTAAAATTTGATCTAGCTATAATACTATTCCTGGTGACTTTTATTTTTATTGCCGGTGTGCCTGACTACTCAAAATCTTAAAAGGCATCCAAAAATTAATTCAAAAAAGTGGAGGTTTGTCAAAATTGTAGCCTGCTTTCTAATGAAACGCAACTTTTTTTCGCAGTCATTCGATCTCTTCCTTTCTTTCTACAACTTAATATTTATATTTGTACGAAAATGAAAATAAAGTATTATTTTAGAAAATAATTTTTCATGTTAACAGATAATGTGCCAAGTATTGGTATGGAAAAAGCGCGAAATGTTTTGATCAAAACAAAATGCTTTAAAAAGGAGATTTTATTCGCAGGCTCTTATCGAATTATGTTCCTCACAACAGTGAAAGGCTCCAAGTATTAGCTCACAGCCAACTTGCGGAACTATTAGCAAAACGTGACAATGAAAAATCATCCTGGTTCAATAATTTTTTGTGTTAGCACTAGATCATGATCCTAAAGTAATGAAATTACACTTGAATATTATTAACGTATTTTTAGCATTTAAAAACTTAATAAATTACGTGCATGAAAATGGTTTTGGAATACCAGTTGTAACCAATTTATAAATTAAAGAATGTTGCACAATAGAAAATCACCCACGAATATAACAGAATGATATTAAGTGAAAAAAAAAATCAATCTCGAACTATTCTAATTCATTTTTATACAACTCATCAAAGAGAGCGATATTTTGTTTTTAACCCTGATAAATCTATAAAAATCCCAAACTTTAAAACTGAGTATCTTGGTCAATTTTTATCGTACGGGAGACAAACATTTTTCATTTTAAGGTAATTCCTGTTTTGAAATAAGTATGAGCTTTTACTTAATACTACTATACACTTTTATGGATCAGGAAACCGTATAAAAACTGGATTTCTTATTGTTTTACAAAATTAATTTTATAAATTTAAAAAATTATATTATAAATATTTTTATCATTAAAGCATTTTGGTGACATGAAATACATGTCTACGCACAACGCCTGAGAAAACAAAGGCCTTGTAAAGGATTTTTTGAGCAGTGTCTGTGATCTCCGGTTTGGATTTGTAAATTTTTAGTACGCTCACTTTTTTAATTGATATTTGGTATGTTTAAAAATTCCTGCTTATATCTAAATGAATTCAATAAAATACTCTTTCTCAATTCTATAAAGACTTTGAAGATTCTATTCAGAGTTATTGTGAACCCCAAGAGGAACTTAATACTGTGTTTACAATTCACTTGATCATTGTGATAAAATTGTAAAATATTGCGTATTTAAATCGAAATTTTAAAATTTTAAAGCTCTAAGTTAATTTAGGATTAAAAATTCTGTTTTCGAAGTCCGTCTAGAAAACGGATTTTGAAAATGAGAACAAATTGCGGTATATATCAAAAATTTATGTAAAGATATGTAACATTTTCAGCCTTTTTTTAAGGTAATCAAGGTCAAATCATTGTCATCTATTGAAGGTTGATGCTTCTTTTCAAATAAAATACCAGTACGCAGAAATTTACTTCGACGGTATAATCGTATTTTCTCCTACTAGATAACCAAGAAACATAAGGCAGAAAAATGCGTCACTAAAAAAGTAATTAACTGGAGCATTTTGTTTTTATTTGCTATATGGAACAAAAGTCTTTCCACTGAAAAAAATTTTTTCCATTGAAATGTCATCACATTCGCTTATTTTTGCAATTGTATCACATTGGGAATAATAAGATAAATATTGCTTCAGTAAAGAATTCTTTCTCTCAACTGCTAACTACACTGCTGCTTCTAAACTATCATCTAAACTTACTTAGGATCACTTGCTAAAGAGACATTTTGCAGACTACAGAATCTCGTGCTTCTATCAAAGCAGCAGATTTTATCCTTTTATTGAACTGATGTGCAATACATATAAAATGAATCCAGTGGAATAGATTAAGCAGAATAACAAATTTAGTTACAAACTCAAGAATTATTTTATATAAATACATTTTATGGATAAGTTGTAAAGACTAAAACTGTGATGGATTTTTCAAGAGCTTTAAGCTAAGGTACAAATATGTGCACCTAAATTGGTTTGGTCCCCAAATAGACATGTACAAAAAAAAAACTCTTTTTTTCCCATCTATAGGCAGAAAACAAGCATATAAACTTCACTAATATTTTTTAAATTAACTATTTTAACTTCGGGTATGAAGAGGATAAGACAAGTCCGCACATTTTCATTCGGAATTTAATTTCGACTCTGGCAATGGACGTTGGCGAAAAGAACTATAAATAAGCCAGTCTTGAAGTTCCCTCGTTTTTTCGACGTAGATTCGACAAAACAATTTTTCTTATCAAGTATTCCTGCTTCTTCATATAATTAGTGTTTTCATACCTGGAGAACGTGTTTATTATTCGTCATCAAGATTTTCCTAGTCGCATACAGTGCTAAGTTGAGGAAGAATTCGTAAATTCCGAATTGAATTCAGTGGCAAATTCTTTATGCCGTAATTACAAGATCGACCAAGCAGGGTATTTTATTAAAAATAGCTTGCTATTTTTTCTCTACTAAATTCTAAAATATTCTGCAAGCATGACGTCGAAATTTAATTAGTGACTTTTGATATGTTTTAAGATTTCACAACCTTCGTTGTCCTGTTCTACGACGAACTCGAGAATGTCGTTATATGACTAATGTTATCCAGGTCTCTTTAGACCACATATATATCTAAATCTACAACATTAAAATTCTAAATAAATATGTGTTTCACAGATGAAGGTATTACGTGTTCGTTTTTGGTAAGTGAACATTTATCTTTTATCCAAGTTTAGGTTATTAATGCAGACCAGACTCATATCTTCAAATTATCTTCTATTCTTGTTATTGTTGGTCTCAACGTAAGCATGCTAAAAATCAAATCTTAATAATCTCTTCTGTTTGGCTTATTGTTGGTATTAATTTTACAACAGTGTTAATTCATCGATTGAAGAAGGATGACAAAATGATAACTCTTCTTGCTTCCAAATCTCTTCTTATTAATAAAGCTATTAATAAAGCTTCCTAATAATCCTTCATATTAATAAAGCTTTCCCGAAAAAAATGCGTTTAATTAATAATTCGATAAGAAGTTTAAGTAGCACAAAAAATAAGTGGGTATAAAAAATTAAGTGATAATAAAAATAATTTTATAAGAATAGGCCTTTTCGTTTTGTATATTATACATTATATTTTACACATATTTATTTGTTCTCTTTTGCTTGTTTAATTTATTATCAGAAATTGATAAAATGTTTTGTTAATTAGGTCGGTTTTCTTATTAAATTTGGCAGAAATTCGTTGGCATATATTGCTGACTAGTTATTGCCAATGAATCAGTTCTGAACTTACGAATTTTTTTATCTTATTTTTTATCTTAGAATTTTTTATCTTATCTTTTTCTTTATCTTAGCAGTGTATGCGACCAGGAGAATCTTGATGACGAATAATGAACACGTACAAAGATATAAAAATAATAATTATATGAAGAAGCACGAATACTTGCTGATGAAAATTGAGATGCCGAATCGGCGTCTTACATCTTTCTACTAAACACTTTATTTATGAAACTGCTTTATCCGCTTTAACTCCGCTAATCGCCATTGCTTCATTAATTATTGAGCGCCCAACCAAAGCTTAGCAAATGCATGTGACTTTGTATATAATATCTCAATGCTAATGAAACAAATTACGATGAAACAAAAATGATGATGACTTTACGATGAAATAAAAATAGCACTGCCAAACATTAAATAGTTTATTTCCGATTCCAAAAATTCGTAGAAATCCATATCGACTGTTCCCAACTTCATACGACTTTAATCAGCCAAAATATTAATTAAAAACGCTGAAAACTCTAATTTTCGCACTCATTTTTCCGAGTGGGAACAGTCTCTCGCGTTGGAGATCATAATGCTTAATTTCGAAATGTGTTGCTACTGCTCGCTTTCAAATCGTAGAGTTTGTTAATAAAAAATTTGTAAGTTTTACAAAATCTATACATATAAAGAAGAATTCATGTTTTTGCATTTGTTTGTTTGTTCGTGAGTTTGATTTCTGATCAATTATGATAAACTGCTTGTCACATTAAATTGACTAAAATTGAATATAGGTGAAATATTGGATGGAACTTGAGCTTTTACGACCATTCATTAGAGAGACGAAATCATTACAAACTGCGTGCCATTGTTGCTGATTTAATGAGAGAAAATTAGCTTATTTTTCTACCAAAATTTTTTATGTGGGTTACATATTGCATCAACCTGAAAAATGTATGATTATGAATCGTATTTTTGCATCGTTATTAGAGAAGGATTACAGCGGTATCGTTCTCTCTGTTGTTAGATACATTACTCTCAAAGTAACTTAACTGGCATCGGATACTTCCGCTAGTTTGTATAAATGTAAAATTCCATACCAAGAAGCACTTAACTTTCAGAATATCGTGAGTTCCATTATATGCTTTATAATGGCCCTAAAAATAGGGTGATATAAAATGGTTTTGCAATATTGATGTATGGCATCAAACGCGATTTATTTTCAATTATTCGGTTTCCTTTCATGCCACAGTGAACGATAATGCCTACGATGATACTCATTATGATAACTGTTTCCTGTTTTAGTTTCTTTTTATGAAATACTTCAATATTAACCCAATTTAGGTTTCTTCTGCTAAAGTAAATATTGAATTCTTCTTCCAGATATGAATTATTCAATATTCTTGAAGACAATATTAAATCATCATATTTGCTAAATGTTGATACTCCTTACTAAATAAAATGTCAAAGAGAACAAATTTACACTGATGACAACTTTATGCTTTCGGAAAACATAATTTCGAAATATAATCAGAAATAAACGCATTACTGAAAAAATAAACATCTGAAACTTTTGTTTTCATGCATTCTTTTTTTATTCGAGATCAAACTCAGGAGTTCTAAATACAGCTGTCTCAACGGAATACTTATCGACCACTGCCAGAATAAAACACAGAATAACTTACAAAATATATCCATTCCGATCGATCAAGTTCCCAACAAAAGCGGGGAATATTCTTTAAACTTTTTTTTACTCTTTTATAAAAAAGAATAGATAAAGCTATCTCTGAGTCGAAGATAAAATTCAAGTCAGAATATAAGGGAGAGAAAACTGCGATGACGATGATCATAATAAAGCTGCATCGAAATATCGATCTGCGAGCCGCGTTTTCGTAGAGACGGGTGGGTTTGTCTTAATCCCCGGATCCAATCGAAGATGGGGAAATGAGGACACGTGAGCAACCTCTCGACGAATGAGGGAAAAGCCCACTTGTGAATTCCGATGAAGGGAAAGTTAAGACAGGTACGCCAGACGAAAAGTCGTTTATAGATTCATTAAGCAGAAGTACAAAAGCAGACAGGAAAATTGAAATAACAGGAAACCAAAATGCAAAAGAAAGAATTAAACGTAATGCATCATCTCGCGACAAATTACAGCATAAAATGAAAATGCTACCTGTTTACCACATATGCATTTCTGAAAATAGTAACTTTAAGGCTCATTTTGCCACATATATTTTACTATCGAGCTATATTATGCTCATATATATATATATATATATATGGAGAGAGAGAGAGAAAGAAAAAGAACATATTCAGTATCAGTAACCATAAAACGTATCGTACAGCCTTCTTATTACAGTCTGTTCCTTGAAAATGGGAAATTCAAAGTCATGTCTTTCTTCCAAACCATGTTCTATAACCATGACAATGACTGCTGCAGAAAAGGAAAAAAAAATGCCGAATCCTCTAATCTACTAAAATACCTGAAATGTATAAGTCTTTGGGGCGGAGTGTATGTTATAACCTTGAAATGTCTATTTTAAAGTAGCAGACTATAAGAATAGTCCCTAGCCACCCCATAAAAGAAGGCAAAACCTAGCAATTTTTAGCATAAAATTAAGTTTAAAAGTAAATTATATGTAGTAGAGTAGTAGAATACATGCATAAAAATTTAGGTGAAAAATATAACAATCAGGTAACGTAATAAGTAATTAAGGAAATTTTTTCTAATGAATCAATTAATGTATTGAAAAAGGTAGTTCATAAATGAATAAATTATTAAATGAAACTTCATAGATTATGAGCATTCTTCATGGCCTAGTTTGGAATTTGAAAATGATTAATAGATTCAATTTCATTTTGTCAGAACGTTTGCAAAGCGAATGAAGGTCTAGAGTTGTTCATATGTGCTTCATAAAGTAAAATAAGATATCTAATAGAGAAGACTATATAGCTCAATCAAAAGTTCAACAAGAAATCCATCGCTTACTGACTTATAGTTACTCCAACAGTTTATATTAAAAGATTGATTACAGTTATGATTTTCGGGGACCACAAATGGCGAAGCGCCGAAAAATTGTAGGATAGGTTCTTATAAAGTATTTCTTTGTAGGAATCGTATTACAAAATTTTCAGTCTCTTTATTTTTTGCTCACTAAGAACCAATAAGGTTATTTTAATCTTTTGCTTTCTGAAAACTTACTTGAATAATTAATGCAATCGCGAAAAACTTCGGTTCTCAGATTTCAACAGAAATATTCATTTTGACTAATCCCGAATCCATTTTCACTATTTTGTTAAGTGATGTCTGTACGTACGGACATAATAAAAGTCTCTTTATTCCAAAACAGATTGTAAAGTCGTTTCAAAATGTGTTTTTAGTGATCTCTGTACTGCCTATGTACTATGTACAGTGCGAAAAAAAAGGGACAGTTCTATATCTCCCGTTCTACTAGGCGGATTGACGAAATTCAAATTGCATTTTTCATGTCTCTAAAGCGCAACTTAGGATATATATTAGACTTATATATAGCATTGTTTTAATACAGGTGTTTTGACACAAAATCGGAGTTTTTCTGAAATGACATACCCAGTTTTTTCCATATTCCGATTGTACGACTCAAATTATGCCTAAATATTACATTTCGTAAAATTTGGTGCGAAAGTTACGGAGAAACTCAAAAATTTATCTTTGAGCAATTTGTTTTTTAGTTTGGCCCAAAATAATTCACTTGGCGAACTTCTTAATATATGGCAACCTATTTTCCTTTCCCTTTTTACATTGTGAACGAGGGAAAATTGCGCGGAGAAATATACTTAAGGAGATATACATTTACGGAGAAATTTTTAAATTTCGCTTGTCGCATTTTTTTTCACTTTGCGCCAAGGATAATTCGCTTGGCGAACTTTTCAATTTATAGCAACCTATTTTCCTTTCCTTTTTTTATTGTATGCGAGTGGAAAAAAGGTCACGTTTGTTACTTTCAAATAATTTTAAGAAGGTGCTTAAACCACATTTGGCGTTATTATCGCTTTTAAGTGATGTCGGTACGTGCGGACAATACGTATATACCAAATTGCACAAATACGTATATGCCAAATTGCAAAACACGCCAGTATGTAAATTTACATATATCTTAGAAAATTTCGAATACAAAACTCTAATTTTTTGCAAGTGTACCTAGAAATACATATGTTTTAAGATGATGTTAAAATTTTTATAGGTTATAATATAAAAAGCTTTTTGAAAAATTTATAAAAATTATTTAAAAATACAAATTTGAAAAATGAATCATAAAAAATATGCGAATTATATTTGGATTAAGCTCACAATTCGAATTATAGAAAAAGGAATCAAGTTTAATAAAAAGAGATATTAATAAATATATGTCAAATTCAATTAACATTGAGGAGCTAAAATTTTGAGAGTTAATTCTTAAAAACTACTTGTGCGATGATTACAAATCTGGCAGTTTGGTATAATTTGAGTCGTAGAATCGAAATATGGGAAAAAAGCGGCATATCATTTCAGAAAAAGTCCGATTTTGTGTCAAAATACGTATATTAGAACAGTGTTATGTATAAATCTCATACAAATCCTAAGCCGCGCTTTCGAGACAGCAAAAACGCAAGTTGAATTTCGTGAATCGGCCGAGTAGAGCGGAAGATACAGAACTATCCCATTTTTTTCCCGCAGAGTATATTATATTGTTAGTGGGATTTTAATTTAAAGGGAAAAATTTAACCTTCGAGGGAAAATAAAAAATAACTACCGTATAATTAATGATATTCTTCAATAATTAAATTTCATGTAATTCAGTACAGACTTCATTTCGTTTTCGCACAATATGAACTTTTTTCTTCATTTATAAGAATAAAAAGAAACTTACAGTTTATTTTCCCGATTTATTACGTCTCAAAATGGCATTTCATGTTACTGATTATTTTAGAAAGCTGTACAATTTTTTGCGTGTTTATTGACTAGAGGTAAGCTGATTCGTATTCACATGCACAGTCACAAAAAGCATAATAGGAGAGGAAACATTGTAAGGTACTAAGTATTATAGGTCAATGTGAGTGCAATACTTGTCTATGTTCAAACCAGCGGTTCTCACGTAGGAGCCATGTCTCCGTTTTGGCTTCTATGCAATACTGTTGTGGCTCATTTAAACAAAATAGTATATATAGATGTTACAGACATTGTTTTTAGTTGTAAGTAATTATTTTAGAGTAGACAAGGTTTGAACAATAGAACTGGAAACACCTGGCGAATATAGAACGTCAAATTTTAAGGCAGTATATGCGTTTCTTGTTGATAACTGTAAATGATTTAGAATTTTACCAAAGCAGCATTGTTTGCAGCGGACTTTGTTTGCAGCGGTATATGCTAGAGATACTGACGTCAGCCACTGAGAAATGAAGAACATAAATGGAAGACATAGCAAGACAAGAGGTTTTTTGAATATATCTCATTAAACCGCAATATCCAGGATTAGGAATGTTTGCTAAGAAAGGCAAAACCTTCAACCACTGTTACTGCCGATGTAAGAAGAGGTTCCCTGGAAAGGATGCTAAAGTACCAAAAAGAATTGTAGTCAAGAAATATAAAACGAAGAGTATTTAAATCATGGTAGAAGTTGATATTCTTCTAAGCTAATCAATCTCTGAAAACCGCGGATCAGAAATTTCACGTGGTAAGTATTCACGGTCGGTCAACTTTAGCACAGCCACTTATCATCAGCGCTCATGAAAAGCGCTACTTTCAGTAGTGTCAGGAGCACAAAACGTGAATAGTATGCAATACGAAAAGTGTGTTTACTCAGCAATGAGTTCACCTGCATAGACTTTCCTATTTCTAGAATTGCTGACACACAGAATGCTCCTCTAGACAAAAATGATTCGGATTGTCTCGCACTTAGAGTGAAGTGTAAATAATTAGTGACGATTTGAGTCGAAATATTAAATATTACGGAAATCTTCAGGAACAACGATTATTGTTAGCAATCGCTATAGAGTCAAGGTCTACGGACAGGCCAAATTCAACAGTTCAAAAGTCTTACTACGAAAACGGAGCGTGTGTTTCAGGGTTACAATGCACCAGTTCACATAATACTAAAAGCATGGTTTGAAGAACATAAAAATAAACATGGATGTTTTCTACGTATGGCTCAACTCCCTGATTTCATCACTGAACTTGTTTGGGGTGTGTTACAGGATAAAGTTGGAAAAGATATTCCTCATTTTCATGAAATTAAAATAGTCACTATCAAGAGAAGTGGTTAGAAACGTATTTGACTGCTGAAACGTCCCTTCCAAAACAAGTCACTGCGAGTTTACCAGGTAAAAGAGAGCCTAAACAGTAACATTACATTCTAGAAGCCAGACGTTCCACTTTCACCGCCAAGGCTTCTTAAAATCTCAAATTTCAAAATTAAGCAATAGTAACACGTGGGGAAAATAATAATGCTAAAAGTGTTTATTACTTTAGGACAAAGCAGTATCACTAGTATTTCACATCTTACTTTGTTGAAAATGATATTTAGCATTATGTATCTCAGTTTGTTACAAATAATTCTTTTCGATTTTTCACATGAAAAGGGACGATATTCATTTATAACGCATAACATTAAAGCCAGGTATTAAAATTCTCGCACATCAACACCAGTCGAAAGGATGACGTTGAAAAAGTCGATGCTAAACCTTTTTGCTGGAAAACCATACATTAAAAAAATAGAGCAAATATTTTTGCATTTAAATTGCACCGTAGCTGCTCAGATACGTTTTCGTGCCTCCCATTGGCATGAAAACACTTTAATCTTTCTATATATATAAGCGAAATATTGATCACAAGATCCCCGAAACTGTACACCCGATTAACTTTTTCAAATGTGTATATTTCCCTTTAAATGTACTGAAAGGTATATTTCACTTACACACACACACACACACACACACACACACACACGCACGCACGCACGCGCACGCGCACACACGCGCACACACGCGCACACGCACACACGCACACACGCACACACACACACACACACACACACACACGGTACCACCGATTGCAATGACAAAGGGAGGGAGGTGCGTAACCATTATTAGACATACTGATCTATATAAATCTGTATATTTAAAAGCGAAATACCACTGACTCATTACGAGATATCCGAAACTATACACCCGATTGATTTGAAATTTTGATCGTATGCATAATACCTCATGCGTAATGTGGAAATCTGTATATGATAGATTCACTGACTGGCACTATATTTCCCGAATTTAAATTAAAAAAAATTACATTCATTAACAATTCGAAATTAAACGCTTCATCCATATAAGAAGTCTAGGTTCACATTCAAATAGAGAGTGTATCCAGTAGAGCGGGCGGGTATGAACTAGTTATATACACTGGTGAAATGAATTAAGAGAATTTGCATATTGTATCGGATTGCATGAAAGGAATTGAACTGAAGGAAAAATCACTGCTTCTAGATAAAATTGCAAACCCTGTACGGCAAATACGTAAACATACACGTGTGTGTAGGCGGAGCCATCCGAAAAACAGGCTTTATAAGCACGTGGAAGGTAAGACGAATTGCGTTCGCTAACACACCTCGGCAAATTGCTTGGTGTTATCTTGCAGCAATCGGTTGAATTCATATCGGAACAGTAAAAATTAGTAACCATCAACGTTTAGATGATGGAATGAGGTGGCGAATTGTGGGGAGGCTAGATGCAGGCCAATCGCAAGTCCAGATATGCAGAGAGTTTAATTTAACACCCAGCGTCATGTATAACCTATGGAAACAGTTCCAGGATACTCTTCCGGTAGGGTGGCTTCCGACCTAAGGATCATTTGCCAAACGGAGTTCCAGGATACTGGATCCATCGAGAGAAAACCTGAGAAAGGTCGTCCAAGAGCCAGGACGGCCATTTTAGCGAAGCGTAACAGAAGGGCTACAGCTTCTCAGCTCTGTCTGGACCTGTATGCAGCCAGAGGAATCCGTGTAACAAGGGTGACTGTTTCCAAAAGACTGAATGACAGAGGTTTGTTTGTCAGAAGACCGGCTGTTTGCTACCCGCTCACGTCCACGGACAGGAAAGTCCGCTTAGCATGGTGCAGGCAGCGTAGTGATTGGAGCAATGGCGACCGTTCTGTTCACAGCCGAGTCCCGTTTTAGCCTAAACACCGATTCTCGTCGTACTTTTATATGCAGAGAGCCAGAGACCCGCTACCTACCCTCCAATGTCCGCGAAATCAAAATATAGGGCGGTGTTGGTGTAATGTCTGGGCAGGCATCATGTTGGATGGCCGCACACCCCTCCATGATTTTGACAGAGGCTGTGTGACTGGTGTGAGGTATAGGGATGAGATCTTAGAGCCCTATGTTCGCCTTTTTCGAGGTGCAGTGGGCCCCGAGTTCATCTTACAGGGCGATAACGCGAGGCCACAAAGAGCTATTCTGGTCGACGAATTTCTCGAGAGCGAGGATATTCGCCGGATGGATTGGCAAGCCAGATCTCCAGACCTCAAACCTATAGAGCATGTCTGGGACGCTTTGGGGAGGGAAATTGCACCTCGCAACCCCCCCTCCAAGAACCATCCAGGAACTGAAAACAGCGTTGCTGAATGAGTGGGACCAATTGCCACAGGCACTGATAAACTGCCTTGTTTCCAGTATGACATCACGCTGCGAGGCCTGTATGGCTTTAAGAAGGGACCATAACCCCTATTAACCCATTTCTTTTGTGTCTTCTGCAACCACTGTTTAGATCTTCAGACTCCTATGAGTGTTACACACGAACATGTGTGTCTATTATAACTGCTGAACGTTTATTTTGTTTGTAGTATATCAACTTATGTTCACACCAAGTTTTATTAAAATCGTTTCAGTAGTTCTGGAGATCATGGATCAAATATGAAAATTCTCTTAATTTATTTCACCAGTGTATATAAAGAAGAATGTTTGTATGTTTGCTCGCGATTCACTCAGTCACTGCTATAGATATCGTCACCAAACTTTCTTCAATTCTTTTCTGGGTCCTGGAAATGATCGACGCCCACTTTTCACCAAAAAAATGCTAAAATCAGATATGTTAATTAAAAAAGCCCTTATTTTCGCCCTTATTTTTCCGAATGGCAACAGTCTCGCAATTTCGAGATAAAAGTGTATTTTATTTCGAGAAGCGTTACCGCTGCTCGCTTTCAAATTGTAGAGTTTGTTAATAAAAATTTCGAAGTTTTACAATGAAATAAAAATAACATTGCTCAACAACGTTATTCCCGATTCCCAAACTCGTGGAAGCCGTTTCGACTATTCCCAATTTCGTACGACTTTAATCAACCGAGATATTAATTAAAAACTTTGAAAACACTAATGTTCGCGCTCATTCTTCCGAGTGGGAATACTCACACGCGTTGGAGATAAAAATGCTTTATTTCGAAAAGTGTTGCTATTGCTTGCTTTACAAATTGTAGACTTTGTTAACCAAAAATTTGTAAGTTAATGGACTAAAATTGAATATAGGTGAAATATCGGATGGAACGTGAGCTTTTAAGCCCATTTGATTAGAAAGACGAAAATCATTAAAAATTGCGTGCCGTTGTTGCTGATATAATGAGAGAGAATTAATCCATTTTCCATCGAAATGTTTTATGTGTGTTCTATATCGCATCAGTCTGAAAAATGTATGAGTATGAATAATTATTTTTTCATCGTTATTCAAGAAGGGTTACAGCGGTATCGTTCTCTCTGTTGTAGATACATTACTCTCAATCTAAGTTAACTGGCATTGGGTACTTTCGATAGCATATTACAAAAATCAGAAGGAGACATTTACTGAGAGAGGTTATGAGTCACATTTAAATGGTTATAACTCCTTCATATGTCAAATGGTTTTGCTTAAATACCGCATTTCGTGCGATGCTTTCAACATAGTTTTAGACTTCCAAATAAATTCCAGCTTTCTCGATATATTTCCTTAAACATCGTAAGTACGCTTGTTATTAACAGATTCAAAAGAATATTATTAATCATAGAGAAGACAGTTACCTCCAAATCATCAAAGTTGCTTATATTTCATTAGTATCTTTCCAAAGAAAAAATCTCAGGCAGTTAAATATAGGTTGTAGACGGGCATTGTCTGCACAACGTTTGTCAATGGATAGATCTGGAAAATCATCCTGCGGCCAGTAGTAGACATCATTTGAAATAGAAGAGGCAACCTAGAACTTTAACGTTTGAAAACGGTGGTCTTCATTAGCTGCATGATCTAGGTCAGTGGACCGTTAGAGATTTTTCTCTCTTGGGAAGGACTAGGGAGGGAATGAATCAACGAAAATAGCCCAACGTTGATGATTTGAAAGCAACAATCTGTAATAGATAATTTATATCTGACACTTATGTGTTGGCCAACTCATAATGCGAACCATATTGCATTGATAAAGCTCCCATTAATATTATAGAATTTTGTTCGTATGATATATTACAGTAACTGGTAAATGGAAATACTTACTTCTCAGTAGCAGCTCATAGAGTGGTATTATGCATCGCATTTCATGTTTGAAAAGACATCTGAAAACGGTTCGATAGATACTTTTGTGCTCATATATGAATTCATACAATTAAAAACTGTGGAAAGCTACATGGTCGAAGAAGTTAGTAATGAGCTTTCGGACTGTGAGTATTTGATGCTGCAAATTGATTTTCTGTCTTTTTGTTAAGCTGTTCAGTTTGCACGTGACATCATAATATGTCTTTCATGACTATGTGGTGTCAACATTGTCTTGGAACAATGTTGGCTAAGTGCTATGCAATGCGTCGAAGGGACCAACCAGCTGCTAACCACTCTCAATGTCCATTTAAATCATTACTATTTGTATTATGCTGAGATTTGACCTTGAGATTTTATTGGATGCTTAAGAATTCAAGTAACCACGGCCTGCTGTCATCATTATCCTAATATTCGGGATTTTATCTGGTATGCAAAACTATGTGCTACCTGTAGCCTCTATTTGACCATTCTCCGTGGCATTTTAATTTTTTAGATATTCGATGGGAAATCAGATTTTTATCCGGATTAACTGATACGTTTGAAGTTTATTGGATTTATTTTCTTTTATAGGTATTTGCAAGAAATATTGCCTTTGTTTCATAAAATAAGTTATCATGCTCTGACTATTAGTTCATTAATTATGAGGACAACTGATATGCTGAATGCACACACAGCTGCTGTCAATCTTTGTTTCACTACCTTGAATATAACTAAAGAAAATAGGAACGTGCTAAGAAAAGATAATTATTTATCCTATAGTTTTAAATATACGACAGGGAAGAATACTTAAACTAGCATTCTGAAGATTTGGAGAGGGGGCATATTACTCTCCAGGCACCTCCAGGTGGAAAGTAGTTTATGTCAAGAACCACATCCAAGTTGTTAACAATCGACCAGCAATTTTTTGTTCGATCCCAATCGACAAAAGGGAATTTCAACAGTGCACCTTAGTCGTGACTTACAGAAATGCACATTTCGCGAGTCCTTTGGTATCATAGTTGACACTGATTATTTCCCTTCTGATCAGCGTCCAGAAAGTGACAGAACGGTGCCCTACATTACCTGGCATCCGCTCGCTGTCCATCACGCCGTCTGGCGAGTTCCTTGGGGAATCCGTTTTTAATCCTTGATGTAACAATACATTCCCTTGTTCTTTATTTAATTATTGGCTTTATTATAATTGTTGGCATTCCCTTGTTCTTTATTTAGTATTTAGTATTCAATAAAGTAGTAACATTCTATTAGTGTTTCTAGGAAAAGTGTCAGCGTAGCTACACTAAATGTGTTCAAAATTGTAATTACCTCCTCTCTGTGTTTCGACTTAAAATTGTCTACTTGTATACGTCTTTTAAATTACCCATTAAAATGAGTGATCAACCGAAAGGATAAAAATGTTAAATTTTTTTTGTTTTTTTCAAATTATCCATAGTCTTTACTTAAAAGGCCAGTCAAAATAAGTGTATTTAAACATAGCAAATATTAAACACATATCCACAAAAAAAGTGGCTTGAGACAAAAATAAAATCAGGGATCTTAAGACTCAATTAAAAGCTTAACAAAATACTTTTAAAAAGCCCATGTTGAAATTACGCGCGATGATTAATGCATCCTTCAAATTAAGCCATATGTTGGCAAAAACATATAAACTATTTTCTGACAGGGAATTTATGCAAGAAACTTTCTTGAAAATAACAAATTTACTTTTTAATAATTTTTTAGTACAAGAATGAAATTATTGCTACAATTAAGGATCTACAATTGTCTCGAAATCTGCAATGCGGCGGATTGCAAAAGTTAGTGAAAATATAAGATAATTGTTGTATAACGCCATCAATAGATGCTCTGGTTTTCCCTTTCAGCTTGATGAATCATCAGAAACAAAAGACAGCACAACTGCTTATTTTTATCCGTAGGGGTTTAAAGATCATCCGCAGGATTATTTTGTATGATTTCTTTGTCTAAAAGATTAGATTTCTTTACTAATTTGGAATTATCACCTTTTAAATCAGTTTCAGTAACAAAAGATGGTACAGGGGAAATAACTGGCCACATATACTGATTTACTATAACATGAAGGAATGATAGCGAATTCTTACAGTTTTTGACGTATTATTGTATAATTTAACAACAGTTTTTTTCCAGCAAGAGATTAAATATGAAAGAAATAAAGGACATAATGTTCCGAGCTGTTAAACTTCGTAAGATAAAGTTCCTTCAAACTGCGTCTCTTCCGTCAGCAATTTAATGAAGGACAGCAAGAATTATTATTACACACTAACATAGCTTGGTTAAGTAGAAGGAAATTTCTTAAACGATTTCAGGACTTTTTAACTAATTTTTAAAATTTTCTATAAGGGCAAGATCAAGAACATGCCAATTTAAATTATGAGACCTAACTCAATGATTTAAAGTTAGGCAGAATTTACATCGGAATTCAATGATTTAATGCTATAATTCGAAAGAAAAAATAAAACAATCCGAATCAAATAATTGAAACTATCAGTAGCATTAAGAAATATAAAACAATATATATTATGCTAATGAAATCTTCAACAAAACAATTTGAAACACGTTCCATATGAGTCCGACCCCCTACATAAATAGCAAAATTATAATAATAACATTGCATAATACGTTGCAGAAACTGAAAAAAGAGACCAAAGACTTTAAGAACAGATTTCACGCTTTAAATAAATTAAAGTTATTATGCAGTATCTGCCTTTCTTTTTACAAAATCTGATGTGGACTTACTTGTATGGCCTATTAAATTACACACATTTTTTTCTGCATTTCATTTAAATTTATTTCGTCGAATTCACTAAATTCACTAGAAATATAATTCTCATTCAATTAATTTTCTCACTTCGCGGCAAAGCAAAAATGCATAAAAAAGTCAAAACATTTTCGCTAAAAATAGCAAAATACAGAACATAGAACACCAAATACATTTAAAACAGTAAAAAAAATTAAAATTAGAGTTTCTTCGGAAAAATAATCAATTAGGCCAATCGGTAAGAAAGCAGATTTTTCGCTGCACAAAACTGAAAGTTTACTTTTGGTCCCACTCAGCAAAAAGACATCAAAGGTGCAGAAACTGACTTAGTCATTATTCTACTGAATTTCAAATGTAAACAAATGGCCCCACGTTAGGCTTAATTCGCCACTTTTAAATTCTTGATAGGTTTACAACTGTTGCAAGCAGATTTACTAAAGGCATAAAAGCTTTAAGAGGAACATAAGAACAACATAATTCAATCACTTTTAAAGCAAAAAATAAGCAATTTACCAACATATAAGAATAAAAATCTAAGCACATCGAGCCAGGTAACAGAGTGGTAATATATATATATATATATGATTGCTGCAGCCGATTGCAACGAAACGGAGGTTCACAACTACATGTTATAACAGTCCCATATATAAAATTTCAACGTTCTACCACTACTCGTTCTTGAATTATGGGAGATACGTACATACGTACAGACATCAAACAAATCTCTTCTGAATCCATTTTACAATCCTTTTTACAAAAGAAAACCATATCTTTAGAAAGTATCAAACTGGCAAATCCATTTATGAGATGAGCCCTAATTAGGAATTTATAGGAATTCCTAGGAATTGTTTACCATCTGTAGCACTAAAACATCGCAGTGCCAAAAGTTTCATTTACAGAATAAAACCCCATTAAAATGGCAACATTAGATTTTCCTTCTGTTGTTGTTGTGTTTTCTCATTTGTCCACGGAGAATATTAGAATAAGTCTATAAATTTTATCATGGCGAGGAATCCTTTTTAGCAAAAACAATCTTTAATTCTGTCCGTATGTTTAGATGTTACGCAAAAGTATTGTTCAAATAGTTTCGAGAGCAGTCGAAATTTATATTTTCGTTGAAATATGGTACCCGAAAGTTTTCGAGATGGCAATACTTGCCTTACTTTGTGCAGGGAAGTAAAAAGATTTAAGCATAAAACATGTTGCCACAGAAATTTATGATATCTTTCATACTGGAAAACAAATGCCGGTTAGGGAATAAAATTGAAATTCTACAAACGGATTTAACCTTATGAGCCAGAGAAATTGAGGAAGATCTTTGGAAGTACGTCAGTCGAGAAAATATCCCAATAATTACCAAATGCATCAAATCTATCTACTCTTGTTTTGGATCTATGTAGTTATGTTAATCACCTTTTTCATATTTAAAGTTCGAGAAGTTTAAAGAAAATTCTCTACTTACTAATGTCCATAGTAAAGACTCATTTTCTTTATTTCTACCCGGACACGCATTAAATTTTTAACAGTGTGTTGGAGAAAAGCAAACTCGGACTTCCTATTAATAATAAGATAACAAAATATAGTTTTTGGTTCTACTCCTTCTTCCATTTGCCATTTATTATACACAACTAGAGGTTGGATTGTGCTAAGTATCAAGAATTTAGTAGGTAGATTGCAATGAATTTTTAAGGAAAATAAAACGCAATCATGTTTGTATACAGGAGTTGGCCATCCCTGGTTTATATCAGTATTAAATTAAAAAGTATCCTTAGACATGATAGAAGTGTAACGAAAGACAATTCAACCAAATTATCTTTTATAAATCTAGCAGACAGAAACTTGTAGAATTCAAGAATCGTGCAAGTATAGTGATTTTTATAAATCCACTGAATAAAACACAAGACTGGAATGTACTGCTAATATTCACGTCTCATCAAGAAGCCTATTATTTCCTGCATCTACAAGAAAAGCAGATTATGTATCATCTCCTGGAAGAAAAATTAAAAGGAACTGATTATTTTTTTAATGTTTTAAATTAGAAAATTCTTTTATTTACTACACCCAGTTAAAGACCATAAAAAAACAACATCATATTTTGACGAAAAAATTATTTTAATACTCCTGTATACGCCTAGCCACTTTTAAAAAGAGTATGCATGCGTTCAGGTAATACTCTGAGCCACATCCCAAGTTTTTATTAATAAAATTTACTGTTTACTTATAAGAAAGAAAGAAGAAAGAAATTTTTCGACGAAAATGCAATATCGACTATGAATTAAATCGATTCGTAAAAACTTTTCACTACATTGGCGGCAACAAATATCGCAACTACTATGTTCGGTTCAAATATCAATGCATCTGGGGGGTGCCTGTTCTTGCTTTCTATTTATTAAATAAAAAGATTGATTTACAGACTATGACAATGCACTAAAACATTTCAGGTTATGCCAATGATTTCCAAGATGTGATAATGCATTAAAAGTTCAAATCATAGCAAATGAGATGAAGATTTTGTTGATACAAACAGATGTTTAATAAAATTACTGAAAGCAAGAACGTTAAGCAGCATCTGTTCTTTAACATGCGGATACAAACAACTTTTCAAAGTGCAAATGTATATTAAGTTTTAACTATACTACCAACAATAACTACGAAATTACTAATAACTACGGAAAAGAGAACTGAAGGCATAGAAACTGATTTAATTTGTTGTGGACGCTATGCTGAGTCAATATGTGGGATAATTTAGTAACTTAAATAATAATTCCAGAATGGATTAAGCATCATTTAATTCGCAGTAATAAAAGAAGGCGTTATTTATTGTTATGAAGCTTAGTTTCTCTAGATTGGCAACAAGCCCACTATTCTGCTAAGTTTCAAATGTAAACAAATATGGCTGCTATGGTAAAAAAATTAGTCTTAGCCGCAGGTAACAAATTTTTAATTGTTGATAATTTTAAAACTATAACATGCAGGTTAACTAAAGGTATAAAAACCTTAACCGGGTGATGAGAACAACATAATTCAATAATTTTTAAAGCAAAAAATGAGTAATTTAAAACATATAACAATAAAGGAACTGAGCTCACTGAGCCGACCACGAGCGTATATGTATATTTAAAATGCCTTTGATGCTGTCGATTGCAACCAAAAGGGAAGGTGCACGTCTACATGTTATAGCAGTTCCACATACAAAATTTCAACGTTTTGAGGCTATTTGGTTTTGAGTTATGCAAGATACACTACGTACAGACGCCATGAAAAAATCTCTTCTGAATCCATTTTGAATCAATTTTATAATTCGTTTGGGGAAAAAGAGCCTTATATTGTATCCTTAAGTACAGATGTCACGCAAAAACATCGTTAAATTGCATTTGATAGCTATCAAAATGGATAGTTTCGTTGAAATATGATACCCGAAATTTTTCGCAATTACAATACTTCCTTTTTACTTCGTACAAGGAATTAAAATATCTGCTTTAAGTTTCTAATTTTACAGTTTTAAATTGGAGTTCTTTTTATATTTTGGATTATTATGTAAAATATTATAAAATATTTAATTAAAGATTTACTAAGTAAAGAAGTTTCTTTGCAATCTGATAATATTTATAATATTTTTAATTTTGAATTCATACCAATAAGTAAATGATAACTGCAAATATAAGATATCTTATCTAAAGCAATTAAAATTACCGTAAAAGATAGGAATGATTTTTGATTCATTGTTGCAAATCCTAAAGAGTCTTAGCTCTTAAATTTTCTCTTAAAACCTTCAAGTTTTGAGTACACTCAAATTTACAAATGAATTGAAATTTATGTTATTGGTATATTTTGAGCTTTCTTCCCAAAACACATGTATTAACATTGTCGTTTGCAGCTTGGCTTTGTACTGAAATGTATTTTGCTATACTAGAATTTAATTATTTCATCAAATTTATTTTCCACCGTTTATCAAAGAAAAACAATTATTTTTTTGCCTTTGTCTTTCAAATCTACATTGAAGCTTTTAAAGGATTTAGAAATACTTCCTTATTTTAATACCGATATGCATTATTTTACATTACTTGCTTTGACAACATACGTCAGTTCCCAATCGAAATCTATTCCATATGCGAAAAGCAATTTTTATTTTTATTTTCCCTTACCATTTTCCATTTTCTGAAGCTAAAGGGAATGTGTATTAAAACCCATTGCGTTAAAAGCAACGGAAGGATATTTCACGTCAAAGAACTCAAGAGTAGGGAGTTTTTTCCCTCTCTTGATATTGCCTGGTTCTTCGTTTTCGCTGAATAAACTGTATTTGGTAATGCAAGTCGTATTTGGAAAAGAGTATTTCTATGCAGTCCATGTTTGCTGAAATGAATTCTATAAATTTTCCCCGTATATGTCAAAGTTATAAAAGGAAGCTTAGAACTTTATTGACAAAAATATAATACTTTACATAAGAAACGATGATTATCCAGTTGCGAAGCCGATTTGGAACTCATTTTTCTTATTTCAGCGATTGTATTATAGGCACTTGCGTATGAATTATTCGCTGCTCGACGTGTACAGAACTAGACTAGAAATTAAATAAAAAGCTTACAAAACTATATAAATTTTAAATTTGTATGATAAAATGCAAAATAAAAAAGATTATTTATTATCAAGTAATAAACAGGTATAAAATAGTTATAGCCTGTTTTAAAAAATAACATTTCTGAAAATTGAAAGAATATGTAGAAAACTAATATTAAATAGGTAAAAATATTTTCCAGAATGTTAGTAAATATATAGTAATGCGATTTTAGTTTAAATGAAGTTAAAATCTATTCAAAGGTAGAGCAGTCTTTCTGTGATGGCCAACCACTGCCGAGAGGTATAATCACTAAGCACTCGTAGCACTGTTAGCAAATGGCTCATGGAGCCATTTTCATGGCTTTCCATGAGTAAAATGAAGCAAGTTTCCATTAAAAAGATCTTCACGAGCAATCGCTCTCCTTAGGCCAGATAACTCTCATGTGTAATTTTTTTTCCAGACGATTAGTAACGTTAATTTAAATTAGAAATAAGTGTTCATTTCATAGGTTTTTTTATTTGTTTATGAACAACTGATTTAAAAAAGGCAGGGTGAGAGAGAGGGAGAAATCGACTTATGAGCGGTTTTATAAAAATTGTAGAATAAATAGTCCACTTATATAAGGTATGAAATTCAAACAAAAACTCATTAATTTAAAAATCTCGTTTTTTATATTCTATGCGTTTCCTTGCTTCCAATCGAATTTACAGGGTGTTTATAAAGTCCCGGACCCATTTTTGATGTTTAATAACTCATAAAATAATGAAGATATAAACAAACTTACGGCATTTAGAGACGGAATAACTTATAAATTTTCCTTTTCAGGTTTGAATATCTTTAAATATCGCCTGCGCGTGTGGTTAATTTCAGATAATTTCATTTTTCAGTCTAAATATCCGTACTTTATCTAAATATCGTCTGCTTACATGCCAATTTCGACGGTGTACAAGGTTATTAAGAAAACATTAAGACTGCATGTTCAAGTTTTGGAACCGGACGATAGGTTTAGGAGGATGGCCTTTGCAACAGATATGCTAAGGAGGATAGAAGATGACGCTGAATTTCTGAAGAGCATAATATTCTCCGACGAAGCATCCTTTCATCTTTCTGGCATTGTTAGTCGCCATAATGTGCGCATATGGGGATCTGAAAACCCCCATGAATACCGTGAGGCACAAAGGGATTCCCCAAAGGTTAATGAGTGGTGTGGACTAATGCACGACCGAGTCATTGAGCTTTTCCTTTTTACAGAAAAGACGGTCTCATCAGTCGTATACTTAGACATGTTGAAAAACTTCGTATTTCCAAAACTAGAAGAGCTTCAGCCACATGACTTTTTGCAACAAGATGGTGCACCACCTCATTGGGGTACCATCGTTCGTAGTTCTTTGAATGGCCATTTTACAGGAAGATGGATTGGGCGAGGAGGTCCGATTCCTTGGCCACCCATATCACCTGATATAACGCCGCTGGACTTTTTCCTTTGAGGATTTGCAAAGGACAGCGTTTACAGGAGGAGAGTGTCGAACATTGATGACCTAAAAGCCAGAATTACAACCGCAATAGCCTCTGTAGATGCCGACATGCTTACCGGTACCTGGCTTGAAACTGAATATCGACTTGATATTCTCCGTGCGACGAAGGCGGCACACGTGGAAATTCATTGACAAGGGTCATGAAAACTTTGGAGTGTATCTAACCATATATGATATTAATTTAATCTATTTTTATTATTTCATGAGTTATTATACATCAAAAGAGGTCCGGGACTTTATAAACACCCTGTACTTTTTTCCTGCTTTTGCTCCATGAATTTTTCTCTGCATATTTGACCTGCTTTTGAGCTATAGCAACTTAAATCCGAATCTAAAGTTAGACTTGAAATGAGGCTTGTAAATTATATTTTATTTTCGTTGATTATGTTACTTGTATGAGAATATTAAAATATAAAATTAGCATTTATAAATGTAAAATTTCCACGGCTGTGAACTAGCATTAATTGAAAGAATAGTTTAGAAATTTCAAATTTTGTACCGAATTAAATGAAGAAAGAAAAAAATATGTATTTTTGAATATTATTTAACGTAAAGTGTACGAAACTCAAATTATTGTAATACATAAAAGCTGATGTGGACACCACATAACTTTCTTGAATGGCTTATTAAATTATACATACTTTTTGCTGCACTTCACTAAAACATATTTCTGCAAATTTCATTGGCGATATAGTTCTCATTCAATCAATTCAGTTCTCACTTCGAAGCAAAGCAAAAATACACAAAAACTCAAAACATCTTCATTAAAAATTGTAAAATACAGAAAAAACCTAAAGCACCAAATACAGTTAAAAAAATTTTTACCATTAAATTTACAGTTTTTAGGTAAAAACAAGCAATTCGGACAACAGACACGAAGAGAAACGTTTTGGTGCACAGAACTGAAATCACCAATTGACTTAATTCACGATTGTACCAATAGTTTCAAATGTAAACAAATGGCAATCTCGTTACGTCTAGTATTACTTAAAATGTTTTTGATAATTCTGCAACTATTGAGTGCAGATTAACTAAAGGCATACAAACTTTAATAGGAGCAGCATAACTCAATAATTTGTAAAGAAAGAAAAAAACACGCAAGTCACCAACACATAGGAATACAAGCCCAGATCTCACCGAGTCGGCTAAGAGAGTGGGTATATATATCTATATATATGTAAGATATAAAAAAATACGATGGCTGCTTCAAGAATAATTGGCGACCTCAAAATTAACTATTCTATATCTTATGTTCTCCTCTCTACTCTCATCTGCTCTCCCAAATTCTAGATCTTTCCATGTTATATAACAACTTAAAATTAACCAATCAGAGCTTAGAGTACTTTCTGCATCATACTTAGTATAAATATTCTTGGAAAAACAACTAGTCATTCTTTTTCCTAACTTCTACTCTGCCAACACTACGCTTCTTAACTTTGCTTAAATGCCTACGTCATTTCTCTTAATAAAGATTGGAAATTCTTCAAATCCATTTGTGTCAGCATTATCTTTCTGACTTTCCATTCGACTATCGAAAGCTGTTGAAAGTTCCAGTGTTTTTTCTACGTATTAAATCATGATATATACATTTTTTGTTGCGTGCCTACGGGCTCGTTATGGATTGAATGCACAAGTCGTTAAAAAGTTAACAAAAATTTATTCTTTCCACAAAAAATAAATTAAAATGCTGAAATATTTCTTCAGAGATATTCGCACAATATCACAATATCTCAAACGTTTAACAAAACTCAATTCAAAAAGATAAAATAATTCTATCTCACAGCGAAATCGCTGAAGTCAATAGCAGCATTACGTAAACAAACAGTAGTTCGCTTTACATAGCTACAACTACAACAACTGAGATGAGGGGTTCCAATTCGGCTTTTATAAGCTTTTTAATTATCACTAGAACAGTCGCGATTTTTCTATATTTTTCTGAATGGCAATAGTAATTACGAGATATTTATTTATTTAACATTAAATGCACGCTCTCTTTTATTTTTATTTTTCAGACGTAGCTTTCTCTTCAAAATCGTCTGCGTTGCACGGGAAAATAAACCAATTTTAATTACAATTTTAAATAAATAGCCTATTATATATATATATATCTATATATCTATATATATATATATGTACACGTTTGATGCAGCCGATTTCAACCAAAAAAAGAAATCATTTTTGAGTTATGCGAGATACATACAAATGTTCGTACAGACACCATGGAAAAAATCCTTTCTAAATCTATTTTTAAATTCATTCTACAAACCGGTTTGGAAAAAATAGTCTTATTTTTCTGGTCATACGTACCGATGTCACGCAAAAAATTTGTTCATTTGGATTCTAGAGAGGTCAGAATTTGTATTTTCCTTTAAATGTGCAGTCCAAAGTGTTTCGAAATTACAATGTTTCCTTTAGTCCGTACAAGGAAGTAAAAATGTATGCGGGCAAAATAATTGTTGTACGTTTTGCACGCCATGCATCCAGTTTAAGGGGAAAGGTAAATCGTATTTATAAACTTTTTACATTTCCGAGATAACTTATAAGAGTGATAGGGCTGTGAATAAGTGCCCTCTTCTGAAAAAATAATACAAAAGGGAATTAAATGTAGCTTAGAAAACATAAAATCGAAAGACAAATGTTATACAGAACGTTTGGAAACTCAAAAAAAAAATGAAAGGAAATTAATGTTAGTAAATGTTAAAAATTAGAAAATAGATTTAATTAAAAAAATTCTCGTTTTATTTCGTTCTGTAAGAGGAACCAAGTGCGTATCGAATTACGTATGCTAAATAAATGAGCTCATTAAAATGAGTGAAATAACTTGTTCTTGAGAAAAGGTTTCATATAAATAGGTTTGTGTCAACCGGAATAAACTCAAAATAATTTTAGTGCTTAATTAAATCACGCCAATATTCATATAGAGTTCATGAGTTACTCCTTCAGTATTAGCATACATTAGGAACGAATTTTCGGAAAATCTCACAACATGTGTCCATATTTTAAAACATTAAAAAAAACAATATTCAAAAGTTATTACAAAATTTTGAAGAAATTAAGATAACATTTTTAAATTTTATTCAGAGAATTCCAGAATTATTTTCTCGTTAAAATGGTTATTTTAAATTGAAGCCGAATTCGGAGGGAAAATGTTTTTTTGCAAAATTTATTAATAATTCACTAAATTTTAAAAGTTATAATTAATCACATTATGGAAGTAATTAAGTTAATTAAAAGCTCAAGGTTGCGATTTTAGTTATCAGTAAGTAGGAAATATCTAAATCATTTGAAAATATTTGATCTTTGGGGGATAATGATAATTTGATCTAGGAGCACAGGTCATAAGTTAAAAGATAGACATAACAAACGACAACATCTATAATGCACTGATAAGGAGATAGATAGTTCATCCATACCGCTATCTAGAAAATAAATAATAAGCTGGTTAAAGTACTATGAGGTTTGCTACAAGCCTCTGAAATTTATTTTATACATTTTATGGGCTATAACTGTATTTGTATGAATTACTTTACTTAACATATTGAGTAACTAGACATACATGTATGATATTCTAGATATTAGCAGTTATGCCTAGCTAAATTAAAGAAGTAATTGTTTTCCACCTGGGTCTGTATAAACCTTGCCCATATTGGAAGCAAGGAAAGCGAATACAGTTAGTTCCTCACGCTACTCCGCTCATACTGCTTTAGATAAACTAAAGAAGTTTTAAGAAACTAAAGAGTTTACGTGAAAATTTATTCCCAAAGTCGCATTTTCGTGTTTCATCTTCTCACATAAAACATCTAAATAGCCAAAGAAGTTTTCTTCATAAAGGTATAGAGTCGTTAGATTTATTTTGAAGCAGGAGACATGCAAAATGAGGAATGTCTTCGCCAGGAGTCGAACCTGGACCTCTCGAATACGCGTCGAGTGTGCTACCGTTACACCACGAAGGCATGCTGGAAGGAGGGTGAACATACCTTATTCACTTCCCCTTTTAAAGGATGACTGGGGATCAAGGGACCCAATCGCCAAATCCTGCTGGTGACGAATTATTGTCCACCAGCCTTTAGTTCAGGCGCCATTGTAGAGTCATTAGGGTTTTTGAAGCAAGAGACAGGAAAACTTAGCAATGCATTTACTGGGACTCGAACCTGGACCGCTCGAATAGGCCACGAGTCTGCCACCGTTACACCACGAAGCCATACCGAAAGGAGGAAAAATATATGCCGAAAGATTACATTTTCGAAGCATGAGACAAGCATGGCCCGAGCAGATATTTATTTCATGTGTTCTAATTGCTAGAAGGCTAACTGATCAGTAACTAACAGAAACAACTGTGAAAAGTATTTGATTCTTTGCAAGACTTCTTGTCGTTTTCGTTACTAATTAGAGACGTCATTTATCTTGCATTCCCTGGAAGGTAAATAAATATAGCTATTCAAAATAGTTATTTATCTTCAACAGAAAGTAAGTGACTGTCACTGGCATCAGGAAAAAGACAGTTATTAGCCGCAAAAGAAGTAGTGAACCCCATTCAGCCTTGAGAATTCATTGCAGAGCCATGTACTTCCAAACATATTTATGGACAATGAATGAGATTCTACCAGCGATCAGAAAAAACTATTTCTGTCGGCTTTTATGTTAGGGCGTTGAACTTTCGAAAGACTTTGCCAACAAAGATTTCAAGAAAAACAGGCAGACGCCAAGATGTCCATGCACTAGACAATGAAATTGAGGCCATCTTAGAGCATAGATCGTAAATGTTTGCTGTCTTAACAAAAGATCATTAAAATAGTTTTTGTTCCATTTCTTAAAGGAAGTCTATTTACAGTCTGGTGCAAAGTTAACAACACTACTTTAAATTAAAGAAGTCATTTCATCTTTTATTTGGATTTTTATGAAATTTTTCCCACGCAAAATTAACTTTCACAAAGTCACAGCATATCGCTTATTCATTCCTCATTTGTATGTTAATATGCTATGAACAACAGATGTATACTGCGAAAAAAGGGGAGGGACGTTTCTATATCTTCCGTTCTACTGGACCGATTGACGAAATTCAAATTGCGTTTTTGATGTCTTGAAAGCATGACTTAGGATATATATTACATTTATCTAGAACATTGTTCGAACATATATATTTTGACACAAAAACCGGACTTTTTCTGAAATGAAATGCCAATGTTTTTCCATATTTCGAATCTAAGACTCAAATTATGCCTAAATATTAAATTTTGTAAAATGTGGAGCAAAAGTTACAGAGAAATTCAAAAATTTATTTTGAAGCAATGTTTTTTCAGTTTGGCCCAGAATAATTCACTTAGCGAATTTCTTAATATATGGCAACATATTTTAATTTCCCTTTTTACATTGTGCACGGGGGGACAAATGTCACATTGTTCCTACTTTCAAATAATTTTAACAAAATGTCTAAACCACATTTGATGTTTTACCGCTTTCAACAAATATGCCAAATTCCAAAACGCGCTAATATATAAATTCACGTATATCATTCGGACATTTTAAATACAAAACTCTAATTTTTTGAAGGTATGCTTAGAAATACCTCTACTTTAAGATGATGATTAAAATGTTTTAGATTATAATTCAAAATTGTTTTCGAAAAATTTATGCAAATACAAATTCTAAAAATAAATCATAAAAAATGGGCAAATTTTATTTGGAATAAACCTAAGTTTCGAAATGTCAAAGAATCAAGTAAGCTTAATAAAAAAGAGACATTATTAAAAAAGTATCAAATTCAATTAACACTGAGGAGATAAACGTTTGAGTGCTCATGTTTTAAAAAGCACTCGTGCAATTTTTACAAAACTTGGTAGTTTGGCATAATTTGAGTTGTAGAATTGAAATGTGGAAAAACCATGGCCTATCATTTCAGAAAAAGTCCGATTTTGTGTTAAAATACCTATATTAAAACAATGCTATATACAAATTATACAAATCTAATACATAACCTAAGTCGCGCTTTCGAGACAGGAAATATGCAAGTTGAATTTCGTCAATCGGCCCAGTAGAACGGAAGATATAGAATTGTCCCAATTTTTTTTTTAGTCCAAAGGGGCTTTGTTCCTGAAGGACTACTGTTTTCGTTTAGCGAATCACTCTGAACGTCAGTTTCACTTTTCAAATTCTTGGCACCAAATATTATTGCCTTGTATTACATTTGAAGAAATTAAATGAAAAGTCTGCATAAATGTATGTATGTTTCTCGCACTGTGATAACCAAGCCCAAATTTGAAATTTGGAATTTGCTTTATTATTGATTTAATATTTTGTAAAACTTTTAGGAATTTTTGATTAATTAACTTAAGGATTTCAAAGTGAGAAATGGCAACGTTTTACAGAGAAAAACATTTTTATCTCCAGCGCGTGATTCATGTGTATCATGTGTTCACTGTGTATTCGAAATTCTAGGGATATGCTCATTTAAAAATTATTTGGAAATACTGTTCTTGAACTGAATTTTATGGTTTAAGTGCGAAGAAAGTGATATTTAATAAATAAAGGTGACACACAAAATGTTAATGTTTTATTATCTATTTCATATTTTGTAAAATTTTAAAAGCGAGAAATGGCAACACTCTACGGGAAAAAACCTTTTTATCTAAAGCGCGCGAAACTTCGTATCAGAAATTTTAAAGATATGCTCATTTTAAAATTATTTTGCGATATTGCTGTTGAACTGAATTTTATGGTTTAAGTGCGAAGAATATGTGTATTTAATAAATAAAGGTAACACACAAAACGTTAAAAAATGCCCCTTTGGACGCAATTTAAAATCTGAAGCCTTTCATATTTTTTTTTCGCAGTGTACCGCATAGTTAAAAAGAAGGAAGTAGTCTTGAGATTTTGATTTATCGCAGAAATTCAGATAACTAGCTCATTTACTGGCACAATGAGAGGAAGAAAGAAAACCATATCTTTAGAAAATATCAAACTGGCAAATCTATTTATGAGATGAGCCCTAATTAGGAATTTATAGGAATTCCTGGGAATTGTTTACCATCTGTAGCACTAAAACATCGCAGTGCCAAAAGTTTCATTTACAGAATAAAACCCCATTAAAAAGGCAGCATAAGATTTTCCTTCTGTTGTTGTTGTGTTTTCTTGTTTGTCCACGGAGAACATTAGAATAAGTCTATAAATTTTGTCATGGCGAGGAATTCAGGGTTACGTGTGTCCTTGGAATCCGCACCTTATACGTTACAGTACGGCTTTCCCTATCTCCGTCACAGTTTTGAAGAAGAATCCCCGGGACACTGATTCAAGGGTCCCCTCTTTTCCTCCTCTCATTAGACCACTCAAAAGGGTTTTCATCTCGCCTGTATTTGATTTTCCTTAATACCACAAAGACACTATGCATTTAGAAACATCCATACCTGATAGAGGATTCGAATCCCTGTCCGATTGTACGTTAACCTATAGCGTTAATCACCATATTGATAAATCGATAAAGGAGAAGATCTTTTTTTAGATATTACGAGTACAATTTCGATCTAATCCGTTGTATGCTTTATACTTGTTCGAAGTAAATATTTCAGAGAAATTTCTTTATAACCAACTATATAAAATTTGCTTAGTTAATTAAATTTGCCTAATATTCTCCTCATTGAAGAGTAATAAATATATACGGCTTATAAGGGGATTTCTGAAACATCGGGAGAGTCAAATATAAGGAATAAGTTCTCTGATTTTAAAAACATTTCTTTTGAGCGTTTAAGAATATTAAGCATAAAGAAAGCTGTTGTGACTTAAATTAAAAACGAACCTGGCAATAAAGAGCTATATAAGGGAACCTGGCAACAGTAGAAATGTAAGCATAGACAAAATCTGATAGAATTCCACGGAGTTTTGTAAACTAGTTCTAAATAATGTATCATATTTACAAATCTATAGTATAGTTTTATATGTTATATATTTTATTTTCATTCTGAATGTTATTTTGAGCAAAATTGTCTAAAATATGTGGGAACATAGGTTATTCCCACATATTTTAGACAATTTTGCTTTTCAGTTTAAAAAACTGTCTTCTGTTTGGAATTTTGTTTTCGACTGCAAGTATATTTTATAGTATGAATATCGTCTGATACTTGACAGATTCGATTTCATGCAAAATGTCGCTTTTAAAGAACCGGTGGATGGGAGGCTACGTTTGTGTCATTTCCGAAGAAAATTATTCGTATCTAGTTTCAAAAACGTTGCGAAAGCTATGGAGTTTTGATATCTAAAGCTGTGACAGGAAATGCTGTCAACAACAAAGGAAAAAACGTCAAAATTTAGCTTTAAGTGGAAAAACTGTTCCAAATACATATCCAAAAAAAAAGCGAAATGTTTCGAATGTTGCAAAAATAAGATATTTAATGTTAAAAGAAAATCCGTAAAGTCAAAGAACAGTTACAAAATCATTAAAATGCTCAGTGTCAACTGTAAACAAAGTTATTCATGCTGATTTGAATCTTAAAAAGGCGAAAAACCGTAATGTGTATCGTCTTTCTCCGCAACATATCGCAGAACGCAGAACTCGCTGCAGAATTCTTAATGAGAAACATTTATCCGGACAAAAATGGAAAAATGTTATCACAATCGACGAATCTTGGATGTACTTAAATGACTGCAATGAAAAGAGATCCATTTATTATCATAAAAGAGGAAAGAAAAGTCCTAAAGCATGGTTCAAAAATATAAAGAAAGGATTTCTTACGGATTTATGATTGTTGCTAGGTTTTCATATAACGGCAAATTAAAAACAAAGAGACTGGAGAAAAATGTTAAGATCAACTTTACATATTACCAAAAGCATATTTTACACCAATTTTGCAAATATGAAATACCTTCTCTTTACACACAGTTTGATCAATCAGTAGAACTGCATCAAGACAAAGCAAACAGCGACATGTAAAATGTACTGTTAATTTTCGGAGTAAAACGGAACAAGAAACGAGCGTCAAGGCCATATCCTTCACTCATATCCCTTCTGAATGTCCTGGTCTATCTGCAATGTATTTTTGCGCTTTTGGACTATGAAAAAGTCGACCTTCAATCTCTTTAGACTTTGGAAAACTGATCGAGAGCAATAGAATAAAATACTTCTACAAAAGGCTTTGTTGTTTTGGAAATTACACTGTATAAAGATATGTTATCAAATAGAACATTTAAAACATAAAACTTTAAGCGATAAAGTTCCGTAAATACAATGAAAAGCGTCTAAAAACGATGCCAACAGCCTCAGTGTACGTGAATTTCAAATCCATTGGCACTCCTCTTGCTATGCTCAGAAAATCCAGATCAACTCAGAACGAAATAAGTAGTGCATCTACTTCCTTATATACTTTATGTAAATCCTGAGCTAGACAGATCGGAATGAAACCTTTATATGATGTTTGGATTAAGAAGAATTTACAAAAACGATGAAAACTTTACAAAAAACTTTTGTTTTCTTTGGTATTTAAATTATTTTGATAATTAATTGGGCGAATGTAATACATCTTAAATCAATTATTCAGTAACAAAATTTGCTAAACCGTTTTTACACGTATTTTTATATTACAAAAGATCTATTATATAATATTATTTTAAATCAAGAGTAGAAAAGATATAAGCGACAAAACTGAAGTCTTGCAAATTTCATGTTCCATTAATTCTTCATGAATAACCCTGAGACTAATTTCTTTGTAGCGTTTTCTATTATTTAACGTTTTGTGAAATACGATATTAATTAATTCGAAATTTTATACTTTTCCCGAGTAGAAGCCTCACATTTGAATACAAATAAAATAAATGTATTAAAACTAAAGCTAGTAACAAATGGGTGAGGATTCATTTTAATGAAAAATTGATAATACATTTGTATTCTTCTTACGTCCTATTGTCTGGCGGAAAGTGCAAATCCTGCAAGACCTCTTTTCTTAGTTTTAAATTTGTTAAAAATTCGCTTTCATTTTTCTTTAATTAAATATATCGTATATTTATGCTTAAAAGAAGGAGATAATTTAATTACAAATTGCACATGAAGAGGTTAAAATAAGGATAATAGAGATAATACTACAATTTGAATCGTTTTCCAGCTATATCATTTATTTACTCAATGGTACGACCTAAGACGTTAAAAAAGTTAGATGCATACATAACTGAAGTTAACAATATTATATTTGCGCATTTCTCAATCAATAGAATGCTAACGATAAGGTTGCTGAAAAGTATAAAGAGAAAGTTCGTGAATAATATATTACATTTACCGGATGCACGTAAACAAACATAAACGGAAAATCATAAAGCACAATTGTCTGCATAAAATACTACAGTTTCGTTGCGTTAAAATAAAGGGTAATAAAAAACACTGAACCAGTGATATATATTCTTAATGGCTTTTTCAACACATTATTTCCTTAAAAAAATGCATATTTCATAGATTTAAAAAATCGTCTGATTACAATGTATGTAAAAATAGTTGATTTTAAAATCTTATACAGGAGATGATTTTCATGTGTTTAGGTTGCGAGTAATTGTAAAAGTTCCAGATAAAATATCTGAAATTGCAAACTTATGGTTATTTATATATTATTATGAATTGCTTCCAGTTTCGTGATTTTATAAGTTGTAATTTGTTTCTTATTTTTATAGGTACTTTTGCATTTAAGCTGTCGCAGTTAATAATTTAAACAGCGGAATTATAATAAAAAAAATGTGTTTCAGAAATGTTTCAGATATTAAATTACGTCCAAAGGGACATTTTTATAGCATTTTGTGTGTTACCTTTACTTATTAGATATCATGTTCTTCGCACTTCGCTATTTTATGTTCTTCGCACATAAAATTCAACTCAAGAGCAACATTGCAAAATAATTTTAAAATGAGCATATCTTTAGAATTTCCGATACACAGCCTCACGCGCTGGAGATAAAAATGTTTTTGCTGTACAACGTTGCCATTGCTCGCTTTGACATCCTTGAGTTTGTTTATCAAAAATTCGTTAAAGTTTTACTAAATATGAAATCGATAATAAAAGAAATTCCAAACTTCAAATTTGGGCTTCCAGATGCCCATCTTTGCGTGGAAGAGTTCAATATTCAAACTTTGATGGCTCTGGTACCGTCGTTTCATCACAATGCGGGAAACATATATAAATTTGCGCAGATTCCTCATTATTTGATTTTTTAAAATATAATACAGGGCGATAATATTTGGCGGCAACAATTTTAAAAGTCAAACAACGCTTTTAGTGAATCGACGCAAAATTCCAAAACGAAATTAATATTCCTTCTGGGCAAATTGCTGCTTTGGACTAAAAGCTAGATTTTTAGGGTCAACTTTCTTTCCATTACTTTAATCATGAAAATATTTCAAGGAATTAAAAACTCTTCTTGCGATTTTCTAAGATGAGCTATTTAAAATATTCGTATTTATATAGCAAATATCATACATCAAGTATTATTAAGTATTATTAAATACTTTTTTATTGTCTATATTTCATATCCATGCTGAGAATATGGCTGCAAATGACCATAATAGAAACGTATATTGCAGTAAATTCAGAATTTGTTGATTTTTCTATTATATATCATGATTATAATAATTATACTGTGAATGCTGTTATTTCCTTGCAGTTAAAACAGCTTATTATCCTTCATGCGAGTACTTTGTAATATTTTTAATGTCGTTTATATTTTATTCTTTTGAATTTAAGACTCACCTAAGTATTTGTGCAAAAAGCTTAATTTTCAGCCTATTTCCGTGCTCCATGTGCCTTTCCTTAATTTTATTCATTTTTAATTTTTGACTTGAAATACGTTTAATCTCCATTTCATTTCAGATTATCAGAGATAATTGGTCTGCTTTAAACGATTCTAATTTCAAGGAAATACTATTATAAAAAATTGTTAAATATTGCAAGTTATGAAATGTACAGAAATACTGCAATACACCTTTTTAGCCGGGAGGGGGAGAGAAAATTAGTAGATGGATATTTTTATAAATTTCACAACAATTGACAAAACTAAATCTGAGTATCTAAGACTTAAATGATTAGTTCAGGTTAGTCATTAATACTTATTGTAAGTCTACTGTTTTATTTCATTTTAACATAATAATATTGTCCGATATATTACGAGAATATCTAAAATATGGTACAGTCATAGAAAGAATTGCATTTAAAAAATAACATCGATAAAATTTCACGATACAAATCTGCTACGAAACCTCTGTTTTAAAATTTTGTTTGCGATAGTGCAGCGTCTGTGGAGGCGACAAAAGGCGAAATAATTCATTAATCCTTTAGGTTATAATTAGACATTAATATTCCTTTGGACAATTTTTATTGGCCGAGCATCAACGATTCACCATTAAGCAACACATTGCAGGTATAGTAAACGCATGCGCGGGTATATTTAGACAAAAGATGTGTTAGCTATGTCTCATCAATCTCTTTCAAAGCGCCGTAATAGAATAGGGTCCCTTTGGTCTTTTATCATCTATCTAGATTCCATTAGCCTGAGAGCCCTATCGTCCCAGTGTAGAAGGGCACTTAAAATGCTCTCTTAACGAAGCTGCCTTGCATCCTTTCCTAGGGAGTAGGGGCATGTCTCTCTCCTTTCAGGCAAAATGAACTCTCGCTCGCAGCAAATCAGAAATTCAGGGTATTAAGCAGGGAAGTTTTCTAAAGTTGATATAGGTATTAATTTGGAAAAAGCATCTCTGAGTGCTTATCCCCTTCCTTGACATATATATCAAGATTGTATGAACTCTTCATTTTACGTTTTCTAACACAAAACTTAGAACGAAAAACGTCTAACATCATGCTGTTGTATAGGTATGAAGGTTTTACCCCATTAACCTAAAAGCTGAAATAGAACCTGATCTGTCTACCTCAAATAAACAGAATAGGTGAGGACAACAATTTTTAAACATTGAAAATGATAGTTTTCTTTAGGCAATTTTTTTAAACAATTTTTTTAATGCCGGGCTCGTTTTCAAATGGAAAAAAAAAGGTGGCTAGTTTTTGTCTTTATGTTTACATCACTAATGTTATCTTTTAATGCATTTTCTTTAAAAATAAATTTCAAAAGTTTTTCTTTCAATTTTTTTTTCAAATCACCCAAAGAATGCAGTTACGTAAATGGAGATGCTGTTATAAAACACATTTAATTTTTTTAAGAAATTAGTTATGATTTATTCTATGATTGTTTTATGTATGTAATTGGGGATACGTACGTTGGAATATACAAGTAGTTGAAAGTTTGTTTGAAATTCAAATGCAAGAGAATTTTTAAAATATTATTTTTAAATAACTTGAAATTAAAACTAATATCCCATATACGCCTGTGAAAATTTAGATTTTAAAAAAACTTCTAAAACGGGCTTAAGTTTTGCATAAAATACTACGATTTTGATGTGATGAAGAAAAAGAGATCTATGTCTAATCGCAGTCGAAATGGATAGAATTTTATTCAAAATCGATACCGACCTTAGGATGCATTTTTAAAATAAAAAATATTTTTGGTAGTTAAAATGTTTCATAGTTTGATTTTTATTTCCTATTAAAATATTTTCATATTCGACACTTTTAAACTTTAGTTTTAGCTTTTTTAAAATAAATGTTTCTTTTCTGTAATTGGCAACAGCTTTTATTGTCTTCAAGAACTTAAGTATAGAATATAATGTAAACCTGAAATACCAGAACGCGAAAAACAGCGCTAAGGACTGTTAATAAACTACTTACAGCTATCTGAAGAACATGCGTTTTTGTAATACTAAATATTCGTTTAGCCTATATTATTTGTCAAGTCTATTCAGATCTGCCAACAACAAACTTTAGAACTGCTTTCGAAACAAACCACGCGCCTTTAGGCACGCACGAAAAGTTTATAAGAGATAAGGAAAAAACTCGATAGATTATTCAAATGAAATTCACTGAACTTCATTTATAGAGAATGCCAATTCTATATTCCTCACATTACTTTTAGTAATCTATAAATTCAAAGAAAATAAATCCATTTTAAAGCCTTTTATTGACTTTGTTTGCCATGTTTGCGCAGAATTAATAAAACTGATGTTTTCTTAAACGTATGGGACTTTTGTCCGTAGAGCAATGAATAAAATGCAGTGGTATGACTTGTATATACTTGTATATGCTTGGTTAAAAGGTGACGAAAACGACCTCGCGCTATACAGGGTGACCATCTTCCCCCCGTTAAAGAGCGTCTCTGCACTTTTCTTGCATCAAGGTGACCTTTTCCAAAGAACGAACAACACCAAAGTCAGAAAGTCACGTTTGATTCGTCGGAGTCCGTATAGATCGGCTTCGGGCTTGGCCAATGAGAGAACACTAGAGAATTTCAGGACGAGAGATCGAGAGTGTATTGAAGAAGGTAAAGGGACGGGCGAAGTGGGTGGGGGTGGTTCGAAATTTTGGGAACGTTGGTCTCCATGGCGACAGAATAAATCGACGGAGAATATACTATTGCGTCTCCACCTATTTCTTGAAATGGTAGGGAAGGGATGGGCCAATGTAGTTCCGTTCGACTGAAGAAGTTTTTTGTTCGATTGTTTTTATTCCTACCGATTGCGAAAAACATATCACGTTTTGCGGAATTATGTGTCATTTTCTTTGGTTGATATCATGAGCTACTGTGATTTTATAGATTCAATTCTCCTCGGAGACAATACCAAAGAATAAATAGTTAACATCTTAACTATTTCTGATTGCTTCTATTATACTAGTGAAATAAGAACAAATAAATAAAAACACTTTTCCCCTTTTTAATGTTTTTCTTCAGGTGATTATATTGATGAAGCAGTTATACTTTTCTACAATGAGAAAGTTTATTTTTTCCATGAATCTCCGTCTCTCTCCTATATCTATATAAATACTGTGTTTCACAACAGTACGTAAGCACTGATAAGATAACTTTAATTTCTCAAAATAATGTCAAAAGTTTTAACTGCACTAAAGTAAAATTAAACAGTGTCATTTTCCTTGAAGCGAGCCTTTATACTTAGTCTTCATTTCTCAATAAAAAGATTTTCTCTAAAATAATCTACTCCAAAATAACATGTTGTCTTTATAGTTTATTCCAAATGGTCCTGTGACACTACTCAGATTATAAATAAAATTATCTATTCAAATGCAGTGTGCATTTATGATATTATTTTTTATCGAATTACTACAGAAAATAGCTGAAATTTTGAATTTTTCAATACAGTAGTTCCTAATTTATGTTTCTCAACATGTTATTTTTATGGCGTTTTCAGAAAACGCTTGTATTTAGAATTTCGTAAAAAGTCTTAACTTTCAACTAGAAGAAGCTAAATGTTCAATAAAAGATTTCAAAATGGATCATTAAATAATTTGTTTTTGTTGGCACAGTAAAATATTATTCGAAGCATAACAGAATTCAGAATTAAAAAATGTGTTCATGAAGATCCTTCATGATGTTGTATGAAATATAACTGATACAAGTAAACGAATCAAAGGCTGTGTGTTCTTAAACATGAGGCAGAACTTTGCTGATCAAATATGAGCTAAATGGAGATACTAATATTAAATATGTTGCAAATGAAAACGTTTTAGGTCAATAAACGGACAGAAAACATCTGTATCCTGTCTTAAAATTTATGAGAAATAAGAAATCTGAATAATGGAATAAATACTTGATAAGAGAAATTTATTTAATATCTTTTGTCAGTTTCGCATCTCGTAGACGAGAATTCAAAGAATTCAAGTTAGTTCCAACAGTAGAAAGATAAATGATAATGTGAAGTCATGATAAAATAGTCTTTGCTGTTCTTTAAAATTATTATCTTAAGTTCAATGGTGTTAAGGTGAATTAGTTCAAATGTATTGACACTTAAAAATGAAATTTGAAAACATCGGTACAAAATTCGAACTTGCAATAAAATTCCAATTAATATACAGAACATAAACTTGAAATTTCTACTAGAAATGTATGGGTCTGATTATTCTTCAGTGAAAGAGCATAACGCAATAAATACATCATTCGTATGCAATTTCTGAATGCTTTTTTATTGAAATATAAAAACACATTATGTAGTTTTAAATTCAAAGTGCTTTTGGGATAGGATTTAGCATCTGAAAAATTTCGATTTGCCTACAAGAAAGCAAAAAATAACATCTGTACACATTTAAAAGCCTTTTAAAATTATTTTCATGAAAAATCTGGGTAGGAGAATTTTGCATAATGTACCTGAGTACAAAAATCAAATTTTATTCAACCTCAAGAGTTCATGTGTGCCAAATGCCAATCAAAATGAATGTTAGATCAAATGGGCGTTAGCCCGAATCGGCTATTAATCTGGAAACGGGATTTGGCGGCATATCCTTTAAATGCCTGAATCATTTGTCACGAAATATTATCGCCCAACATTATTTTTGAAGAAATTAAATAACGAAGAATCTGCATGAATGTATGAATGTTTCTCGCACTGTGAATAAAAGACGGTACCTAAGGTCATCAAATTTTGAATAGTGCTCTCCCAAGCACGAGGACGTGGAAGCCCAACGTCTTAATTTTGAATTTTATATTTCATATTTTGTTAAAACTTTAATGAATTTTTAACGAACTCAACGATTTGAAAGCGACCAATGTCAACACTGTACAGATTAAGACATTGTTATCTGCAGTATGCGAGGTTGTATTTCAGAAATTCGAAAGATATGCTGTTTTTAAATATTTTGCAATTCTGCTATTCTACTGAATTTTATGTGGCTGATGTGTGAAGAACATGATATTTAATGAATAAATTTAACACAAAAAACGTTAATAATAAAAGCGACAAAAAGTTTTGCAAGCCATCTTACTAAGAAAACTGTACATTGATATGGTAAACTGAGAAAAGACAGAAAATTATGCTTAATAACAAAGCTGAAAAGACAAAAAGAAATAGGTTAGCAAGAGTAAGCGCAACGGCAGACTGCGAGCTCAGCGAGAGCGTAGAAAAACCTTAGCAAACCCTTTTGGGCGACCGTTAAAATCTAACACCTTTCAGATTATAATTTTTGTTTTTAGAATTATTCCGAAATACTTTTAATCCAGGTCTGAACCTTTGGTTTCTAAGAATAAATAATTTTTTAATCTGTCACTTATTTTATTATTAATAGTAAGCCTCTGAGAATTCTCTTCAGTTACTACATGCATATAATTTCAGTACTCTTGGAAGATAGCTAATTCCTTACTTCAACAATGTTGTTTACAAAGAGATGCCAAACGTTAAGTACAGCCTTAACTGCTGCTCGATTTTAAACATTTTATTGATTGACTGTCTCTGGAAACATTTATTGCTCACTGACTGATAATAAATATATAAGTTTCTCATTTAGCAATATAACTACTAAAGAGTAATATTTATTTATAATATTTATATTACAGCTTATGGTCGTCAAGGGCAGTGTAGAATAAATTATTGCTCTGCCTTGTCTACGCTCTCTTAAGTCGCAGGATGTCCAGTCTTCTAGTTGGAACAGTAAAATGCTACCTGGATTACTGGAAGAACTAATGACTGAACGTGATCGAACGAGAAACAGAGATATGCTGGAGCATTGAACATATACGAGGTAAAGAGCAATGCTTACCTAACTCTTCTTTCAGTACGCTATATATAATATAATCAATTATTTACATATAAGCTCTCCTCGGTGAGTCTGAATTCTAACTTTGGAAGAAGAAGTAAACATTTGAAGTTATCTTATTCTCTAGTTCACATCATCGCACTCTTACGCAGTCATGTGTTTCTGCACTGTCATTCTTTCTATCTCATCTATTTTACAATAACTTTCAGGATAAATAGTTGTTTAATTTGAAATCAAGAGAGATATAATAGAATGGAACGTGAAACAAGCTTTTAAATATTTTGAAATAAATGCTGAAAGCTGTCAAAAATATTGCTACCATGCACCACAGTTATAAAGTTCGATGCCAAAGATTTAAAAGTGAAGTGTTCAAACTATTATGATCATGGTTATACTCACAATTTATCCAATTTGGGCTTGATCGTGTCACATCTTTGAAAAGAATGTTTGCTAAAGAATAGTCGAAATTCCAGCATACTGCTATGAAATGTTATGTTTAGCAATTTATTTTCAGAGTATAAAAACAGTAAATTTTGAAGTACTTGTTTCTTTTTACGACTTCGAACTTTCATCCAAAGTAAATTTATAAATGTTAGATTCTGTTTGATGAGATTATGTTTTTGCTCCGTTGGATAACATTATTTGAAAGAAATGGAGAACAATATAATGCTAGTAAATTAGAAAACTCTTAATTCTTTACTATGCATATGACTAACGATATAATATTTTACATGCAGCATCAACCTCTTTAGTGAAAGCAGGGTAGTGAAACATGAATATTGCGAAATTTAGAAACTTCTAAAGTACGCAATAAATAAATTTAAATTTAATTTCTTTACCTTGGAGAATCACGATTGTTGCAAACTTTCTCCTAGTTGCAAGCACAGCATGTGCTAGATAACAATTTAACTTGCTTTCTACTGCTACAGAGATTCTAAAAATTTAGTCAAAGTTATTGCTCCGCTTTGCATTTAAAAGCATACAAAATAAACCTTTAGTCTAAGAGTTAACACTACTTTGCATTTAAATGCACTGAAAATGTTTTCTCGGTTTCTAATGGCGCTCTGTGCTTAATTAAGATTAATTTACGTTCCAAATGATCGTACTGTTTACTGAATGCTTAGGGGAAAGATTTCTCCACAAAAAGAAAGAGGAAACAATATGTTGTTCAACTTTTATTTATTATCAGGCAAAGAGAAATTTCGCAATAAACGAATCAACGGCATCGGGAAGTGGCAAAATCTCAAGCGGCTTCCATAATCTAATTATAGTTTCTTCATTCTGAATTCTAACAACAATACGCAGTATTTAAAATTCCTTAGTTAAATTATTACTCATTGTGGTTTCAATTTATTCATTCTCTTTAAAAGGAACTACGTAATTTAAATACACAATGAAAACTCAAAGAAGATCTAAGCTGTAATAGAATTATATCTTGGAAAATAAAGAACGCGTACATATACATCATTTTAGGTAGCAAATAATAAGTATGCACGCGCGATTCGACCCGCTCGAATTTGCGAACTTTACGAAGTTAGAATCGTGTTATATATTATATTTGATATTCAAATCTTAATTAAGATCAGAAGTTTCATGTTATTGTGAAAAAATCATATCCGGAATAAAAAACTCAAAATTGCTGTCGATTAGGGTTATTATTACTTTTGGTAAAACGTTTCATTTATTCTCTGAATCGTTTTGCTATATTCATAACAATGGCTTTGGTTACCAGTGCATGCACGCTCGTCATGTTATCAATGCATTATAACGCGTATGTTATCAGTGCATTGATAACCACTATGATCCTCAATGTAACAAAATAAATACTTCATTTTCTTCTTTTTCTTTTCTTGTTTTTTTCTTTTTTTGGGGGGTGAAGGGCATTTGTGTAATTTCGCATTCAAAAATGCAATATGGAAACAAACAAGGTTTAGATGAGTATTTATAGATTTTATAAACTGTGCAACTGGTGGGGTCTTATTTACACTAAGCATTTAAAAATTAAATATTTGTATAGTACACTAATATAAATGATGAACTAGACAAACATTTTGTTCCAGGAAAGCCCCCAACCAATATAGAGATTAGCGTCTCTGATTGCCGTGCCGAAAGGCCCGATTTCGAATCTCGAAGAAGGTATGGATATTTGTAAATGTCGGTGCGGCATGAAGTCACTCTAAATATGCGGTGAGCCAAAAGTCCTCTGGTGTGGTTTGGTGGAAAGGGAGAGGGGTGAGAGATCCTCGGACCTGTCCCCCCCTCCCCGGGGTGCTTGTGGGCGGAATTGAGCTAAATCGCAGTGTCACCTGAATGGGGCTCAAGGCTGTTGCCAACGGCAGGCGTAATCTAGCGCTCCTTGCCACGAGGAATTTTGTGGGCTTAGGCTGACAATACGTCAGACAAGTGAGCATAAGCAACAACAACATAATCACGAAATTTATTCATTTCTTGCCAATAATCAAGAAGTAAAAATATCCGAGATTTATATACTATGAGCCTGAAATAGGTTTAATCATCTTTTAAATAAGAAGCATTTTTGCTTCAAGAACTTTCAATGTTTTGTACCCCTGAATTTAGTGAAGATATGTTAATAAACTGAATTGAATTTCCATTGTAATTTATTAATAACTAGTAGTCATGACATGAAATTCCCTGTTATTCATCATTAAATATTAATTAATCATATTTATAGATATTCATATTATGTTATTGAAACATATGGTACATGCGTATAAATTCTGAAGACAAATTTCCCAGCAGCTCTTTATAAGCAGGATTACAATAATTACTAATTATAAAATAAAGAATTTGTATGCAAAAGCTCTTCGCACATTTTTTAAATGATTCCTTTGCTGTATTTGTGAAAGCATGAATTATCATTTGCTGCTTGACAGTTTTGTTTTCATGCAAAATGGGGCTTTTAAAGAAGCAATGGATGGAAGGCTATGTTTGTGCTTTTTCGAAGAAAATTCTTCCTATCTAGTTATTAAGAAACCCTGTGAAAATCCATGTTTTTTGTATATCTAAAAATACTGTAGATAATATTGTCAGCAAGAAAGGAAAAAAGAATTTGGCTTCAAGTGGAAAATTGTTCCAAGTACATATAAAAGAAAAAAAGGAATATTTCGTACGTTGGAAAGGTTATTGCAAAGTGATTAATGGTGATTTGAATCTTAAAGAGGTGAAAAAATATAACGTACATAGTCTTTCTCCACGACGCATCGCCGAAAGCTGAACGTGTTCCAGAATTCTTTATGCGAAACATTTATCCGAATAAAATTGGAAAAATATTATCACAATAGATGAGTCTTGGTATACATAAATTGCTGCAATAAAACAAGATCCCTTTTTGCTAATGAAGACGAGAAAATTTCTTAGGACACAGAAATTTTTCACAGGGATTTATGACTGTTGTAAGTTTTTAATTTAATGACAAACTGAAAATAAATAGAGTGGTGGAAAACATTAAGATCAATTCCACATATTATCAAGAACATATTTTATATTTAATTTCCAAATATGAAATACGTCTTTACCCACAGTGTTATCAATCAGTAGAATTGCATAAAAACAAAGCAAGCAGACCACTGTTAATTTCCTGGAAAATTAGAACAAAAAGCGGACATCAACCTTCACTCATACCCTTACTAAATCTCTTGATATATCATCCACGGACTTTTATCCTTTCGGACCTTTAAAAAGTGGATTGTCCATATGTCGACATATAACCCTCCTTGGACTTTAAAAAACTGTTCAAGAGGATTAGGATAAAATATCTTTTCCAATACTAACAAAAAACTTTATTGTCTTAGAAATTACTCTGGGAAAGATAGTGAAGAATACGGGTTATCAAATAAAACATTTAGAACGCAAAAGTTTTAGGTAAGATATTTCTGCAAATAAATTAAAATCTTCTAAATGGTGTGCGAACAGCCTCTCTACAGTCTATATTTTAGTAGTAGGCAAAAAAGATAAAAAAATTCCAAGAGAAAAATAAATATTAAGAAAGAAAAACATTGACAAAGGCGTCCACGACGAAGCTTATTAAATGCAATAATAAAGTAGTCAAATCTACGTAGGAAAGCAACGCAAGCAAACTGCTACAAAGTGGAATAAATAAAAAAAAGGCAAAAACGTCAGCTGATAAAATGCAAGAGTTCAGTAACCAAAATACAGGTAACTGCACTTTATTGAACAACCAAAAACGCAAACATGCAACTATGAAAGTAAGAAAAATAAACAGAAAAAGAAAAACAATACTCTTCCTTAGTTTCATTTCGTATTTGCCTTTTGATATTTTGTATGAGATGTGGTCTTCTACACCTTGAATATTTGAATATCTAGTAAGTTATAGGTAAAGGATATAGATTTTATATTTCGTTTCTTAAGTAATATTTTTGTATATTCCCTTACTACATAGATTTTTATCATCTGTCCTATATTTTTGTCATTTATGTTAAATCTTTTATTCTTTTTCGAATCTTGTGTCTGCTTCAGCTAACATATTTTGTACTAGTAGGCTTGTTTTTGATTTTTGTTCTTTCAGTTTTAGCCCTAAATTAAAACAACGTTAAGCGAATGAAATATATAAAAGAAATATTTGCAATTTATTCATTAGCTTCTAGAGTTTTTTAAACTAAAAACGTTTCTTAGAAGATTAAAGAAAATTAATAAAATTTAAGCATAAGCTACTTTTTAAAGAAAATTATGTGAATAGTGTTCGATTTGTTTTTCATTTTTCGGAGTTAGCGATTATTTTATTAAATTTCTGATAGCTCTGAGAGCTTCGTTCTGCGCAAACAAAAGATTTTATATCTGAGATCGAAATGTGTTGGAATGATTAGTTTAAAACACACGCACTTGAGAAATAGCTTGCAAAGTGTTTTACAGAAACTTTTATGACTTCAGAAGTAGTTACGACATCAAATCTAACGACAATCCACATTTAATTTCTTTTTATACTTTGAAATGAATTTAGATTTTAATGAACAAAGAATCTTTTTATAATCGATGCTTTTCAAAATGGCATGTGATAGTAATTGCGAGAAGATCATGCGGAAGTTTTATTGGCACAACAAATAGATGGAGCATATTGCTTAAGGAAGTCAGAGAATATATCGGAGATAAGCCATGCTCTAATAGGTTATCTACTTCAATTAATGAACAACATGTCGATTAATTCAGAGATGTGGCATTTTCCGTCCATCATTTATCAATTAGAAATATAATCGAAAAATTTCGAATATAATTTATTACCTCTCAAGTAATTCGAAAGCTCATTAAAACTTGCGTAGCATCATTTCTCACAAAAACGTTAATTTTTTTTTTCAGAAACTACAGTATGTTCAAATGACCGAGTAGCTGATGCTGTCTTAAAGCTTAATGCTTTTATTGTGAGCGATGTGTTGGCTCAAAATTCAGAACATACGGTTCCATGTTCATCCAGTATGGTATCGAATGATTTTTACTATGATTACACTTATGATTAAAAATGTCGCTTCGTATCTCCCATTTGAATGTATTGATGCAATAAAAGATGAAGTAGTGGTTTCAAGAAAGCGATTTAAAACATATTTCAAGAATTGGAAAAAAAATTGGGGAGGTGCATTTCAGTTAAAAGGGGATTACTTGGAGTGGTCATAATAAATATTCACCCAAAAAATCAAATTTTACGTTTTATGGAAGCATTCCCGAACATATTTTATCACAGGCGTACGGTAGTATATGCCCAGAATGAGTGAAAACAGCTTAATTTCTTTTTGAACTATCCTTATAGTCTGTAACCTAGTGTCATGCATGAAATAAAGACAGAGGGTTCAGGAACATAGGGTTTAGTAATAGAGGTTTCTGCGTTAATAAGAAGGATTTTCGCTTTTGTTTAACATGCTAAACGTCTTTTATATTGATGTTAAAGCAAACAGCAGAGACTTGTATCGTCTTTTAAAGTTTCAAACTAAATTTATAGAGAATTATTACATTTTTTGTAGCAAAGAAGCATCAAAACCGACAATAATTTTACCGGGACTCCAACCACGGATCTTCCATCTGCTTGTTAGACTCTCGGTAGGACGTGACAAATCCTTATCACATCAGTAAAATACCTTTATTTCTAAAAATAATTGTTGTTCAAAATAAGCAGTGTTTGACATTTCATTGAAACTTTCGGTTGCTCTATCTTAAAAGCCCACACCTACACAGAATGCTTTCAGTTCAATAGATGCAATTTTATTGCTTGTTTTAACAATGGAGTAAAAATAAATTTGCAGCTGAAAACTGAAAAAAAAATAAAGTAAAACATTACTTTAAGGGATTGATCACTGTGTTAGAGCAGGAAATATTATGATTTCTTATTTCATTCAAATTTGCTAGAAGTACCAAATTTGCATTATTATTAGGAATTATATTTACCTTTTTAATTTCCTTCCTATTACCGACTAACCGTATTTGCAGTTTAATTTATGTTTCTGATCTCTTTATTTTGTAATACCGATTTCCCAATAAAACCTCCTTTGTTAATTAGCACTTAACTTTTGTTTTATTAACGGGTAAGTGCTAAGGTATTACAAGAATTCAACTAAAATTTCATCTATTAAATGAAAAATAGTCATCTAACATGCTCAAATAGATAAGGTATCTGAAATTTTGTAATTTTATCACTCGTGATTTGTTATGAAATAAACATAGATACGATTTGCATTTGAATGCCAGTCGGTGTAAAGTAATCAAATTTAGCATGATCAATAAAGCTTTTAACTGGCTATGAAATTACTACCAATGCTAGATTTTAGCTTTTGCGTCACAAAAGAGGCATTCAAAAATAAACATTTGACCTAGTAAATGCTGTTTTTTACATGGAACAAGATAACTTTTTACTGTTTAATTTAAAACAGGTGATACGAGACCGAACTTCTGTAAAAGTATCTTTCTAACATTTACTGAATGTATGCAGAAAAGCCTATTATAGAAATCTCGCATGTTTTATTAAATAAGCATGGATATGATTTGCGTTGAATGCCAGTCGGTGTAAAATAACCGAACTTAGCAGGATCAATAAGTTTTTTAATTGGTAATAAAATTACTCTCATTGCTAGATTTTAGGTTTTTTTGTGTCACAAAAGAAGCACTGTTTGACCCAGTAAATACAGTTTGTTACATAGAACAAGTCAACCTTTCACTATTTCATTTACACTCATGTCCATAAATTAAGGATAATTCGGAGTCACGCGGAAATCGAACTCTAAAATAAATATATCACCTGTAAAATCACTACACACAACTTCAAGAATCATATGCAAATTTCAGGAAGTAACCAGATGACACCGATGGTAAATGACGAGAGTGTAAGCGAGTGATATATAAGGAATACAGGCAAAGAAGTAAAATTGTTGGCAGGCTATCAATAAGCATTTCAGTGCAATAACCGAATAGTTATGACACAAAGGACGCATTTGGATGATTTTTTACGTGGGAGAATGATCGGCCGTCTGGAATGTGGGCATACCCAACTGGAAGTATCAGACGAACTTGGAATTGCTCAGAGTGTAATCTCCAGGCTTTGGCAACTATTCCAAGATGATGGTAATGTGAGTAGACGTTACAGCACAGGTCGCCCCAGAGTTACAACGACGAATGAGGACCGGTATTTGGCAGTTACTGCCAAAAGAAACAGGCGGAGCACAGCCTCAGACCTGTCTCGTCAGCTCTCTTCAGCCACTGGTACGACAATTTCAAGGCAGACCGTCTACAGACGCTTAGGGCAGATTGGTCTATATGCTCGTAGACCTGTCAGATGCGTTCCACTTACTGCAACTCACTGTCGCCTGCAGTTAGCCTGGAGTAGAAAGCATGCATTGTGGACACCGTAACAGTAGGCTTGTGTGATGTTTTCCGACGAATCCAGGTTTAGCTTGCAGTCTGATTCTCGCCGGACTTTTATATGCAGAGCTCCAGGTACCCGTTACCACCAAGAAAACATCATTGAACGACACCGTTACGGTGGTGCAGGAGTGCTCGTTTGGGGGTGGATTATTCTGGGTTCCAGAACTGACCTGCATGTTCAAATTGGAACCATGACAAGCCAAATCTATCGGGACGTCATTCTGGAACAACATGTACGTTTGTTTCGGGGCTCCATGGGCGCACAATTTGTGTTTATGGATGACAACGCTCGTCCTCACCGTGTAAACATCGTAAGCGAAGGACTTCAATCGAAGGATATCATCCGTATGGACTGGTCAGCATTCTCACCGGACTTGAATCCAGTAGAGCACGTCTGGGACACGCTTGGCTGATGAGTTGCAGCCCATTAACCTCCTCCTACATGTCTACCGAAACTTCAGAGAGCATTGCTTTTTGAGTGGTGTAATATCCCCTAAGATCAGATCGATAATTTGATACTCAGCATGCCTAGCGTTGTGCGGACTGTACTGCATCGTCTGGGAGACATACAATGTATTAACAATCATACTAACCATGTAATATTGGTTTTTTGTAAATAGGTTTTATTTTTTTGTAATTTGCTCCAAGGAGAAAAAATCGCTAATTTTTTTAATAATATCAAACATATAGCATCTTTTTTTGCTCTTTACCTTTTGTTTAATAAATAAGCTTCACAAATAAGTCAAATTTATTTTGCTTCTAACTTTTCTTTTGCCTGATTTTGCATTACTCTTAATTTATGGACAAGAGTGTAAAACATGTGATACGAAACTGAGCTTCTGTAAAAGTATCTTTCCAACATTTACGGAATGTATGCAGAAAAGCTCATTTCAGAAATCCCGCATGTCTATTTAAAAACAGTATATAAGTATTAAGGTGAAATTCCATGTCTTTTTCGGTCTTTGTTGTTAAATTAAATATTGGTAACATAAGAGAACAATATTTGTCACTTATACGAAACAATCAGCCTTCAGCAGTTTCTTTCGGAACTACGAAATACATTCACAGTAATACTTACGTAAATGTATATTTCCAGCACATACTTTTTAAATACAGGAAAACCTGTTTTACAGACTAATTCAGATTACTTGCAGATATGATTTGCTTTCAAATTGCTACCGGTATATTTACAGTTCCAGTTTTAAGGTAATTAATTTTGTAACAATTATATATGTCAGTGTACATATAATGCGCATTTCTAAATTGAAAATAAAATATGTATTTATAAAGAAACTCCTGAATGTTTAATTAATAAGGTGCCCCATTTTCGTTTATGTATTTTTCAAAAATATCGAAAATGGAAAAATTCCGAATGAATTTCGAATTTAAAATTTTAAAATTAATTATTAAAAAATTGCCATACATTACGTTTATAATTTTTTCGTATCATATATTACTCAATAAATGCTTGAACGTTATAAATAGTATTAAATGAAAATTATTTTGCTAAAAAATGTTTGGGAAATTTAAATACGTCTTCATCTAACTCATGACTATTATTTGCATTTCATCTGCATTCGTAAAAGCGTGTATGCAAAAACAAGCTTTAAGCAAAGAAATGTTAGATACAGTAATGCAGCTGAATGCAATGCAATAAGGGAAAATACAAATTTAGATTGTTTTTTATTTCATTTGAAAAATTTTGGGGATTTTTCTCTTTATTTTTTTAAATATTGAAAATGGAAAGTTTTTCAGTGAATTTTAAAATTAACAATTAATTATTTACATTAAAAGGAAATTTTTGAATGAATACTTCTTTTTATTCAATATTACTATTAAATATATGTTTGAACTTAATGAATAGAATTAAATAAGGATTATTTTACTAAAAAGTAATTGTAATATTTAATGTCCTGTACTTGTGAATGCTTGTACTTAAAAACAGGTTTTGCTTAACAGCAAGTTGGATTCAATAAAGCAGTTGAATGCAACGCAGTAAGAGAAAATGCAATATTAGATTTTTTTTTTAAATTTCATTTAAAAATTTAAATATGTGACCAGTTCATTTTTAATTTTTAATTTACGTTTAAGGCCAATCTAAGAGTAAATTTTTGGTACTTTGAAGGAAAGAAAATTTCATTTAAGCTATTAGATTTGTAAGCAATATTAAATATAAATAGTAATTTTAATTTCATGTTAATTCGTCCGTCCCAAAATAAATTAATTTCATATTCTTAAATGTCAAAATTCTCTCAGAACTCTCACTTTAAAGGGAAAGTAAATCATTCTCCAGTGGATGCCTGACCATTGTAGCCTTTGAGTCAATGAATAAGCGGACTTCCTTGCAAAATGCGATGTCAGCTTACTACAACATCTTAATACAGCCATTTCTTATTAGAGAGCTAAACTGGTTTTAAAAATTTGATTTACACTAATATCTTACGAAGTCTTCAGACTGGTACAGTCTTAAAAAGTTGGAGAATGTTAATTTTTTCTCTTGTTCCTGATAGTCCAAGATGCAATGCATTGCGGCTTTCCACTTGTCTACAGGACATGATTGCCTTTCTGCCCAACTGCACTGCATAGGCATTTCAAGTGATTCAGTTTGCCCACTTTGTGATTCTGGAGAAGAAACGGACAGGGACCATCTGCTCCGATGTGGGCGCTCTTTTTGATCCAGATACTTCGGGGCAAGAACGTTCTTTAGGCAATGGCGTTGGTCTTTTTGTTCTTAGTTCTATTGTTTGTTATATCTATTTACAAGATCTTAGTTTTTTGTAACATTTTGCCTAGCCATTGGAAATGAAAAAAATCGTTTTCTTATATTACCTTGGAATTTATTCTTATCATACCATCAGGCTATTTATGGCATTTAATCTTAATATTCAGTCGAGAATAATTTCATTGTCATAAAAAGGCGTAAGTTGAATTACATTTCAATAAACTCCATTAAAATTTATTCAAACATTTAATAGATGCTTACTTCTCTAAAAAAGTGATAGGTTTCTAGCTCATACGAGCAAATTTATTTACAATTCATTAAGCATGTCGTTGCCTATACGCCACTTCAGCATGTAAATAAAGACAGTTAGTTATCAATAAAGAATGCCATAGAATAAGTGACAACGTTTTCTGTAAGTGTTTCTATAAGTTCTAATAAGTCTCAACGTTTCTTCGCATGTGCTGATTTAAAAGAAGTTGAAAGAGGTTTGCTATAAACCACAGATTTCGACTGGAATTACAACCTTGCAATACTTGATAATACAAGCAAGTGTTTCATAAGAAGATTTAATACTTTCCATATTCTAAATTAAGATTTAATAGTCTCTCAATGGTTTTCAGGCAAGAGCAAGTGAAGCTAAATTTATAACAAACAAATATAAAAGCTCAACGCAACGCACACAAGCAACAGCTGCAACGTTTGACAAATACATTACAACTTCCATCATTTATTATTAAACTGTACAAAAGGAACTTATGTTAAACAAGCAAAAATTCTAAGGGAAAGAAACAAACCCTTATCGACACAAGTAGATCATGAGGCTAGTGGAAAGGAAAATCTACAAAAACGTGGAATTCCAGTAATTGATTTCTAAGTGAAGTATTTGTCAGTATTATGTCACATATAAAGCTCTGACCATAATCTTCTTACGTACTCATGTAAGAAAATAGAAAACTAGAAACAGAGTCATATGTAAATAGTCATCATGTGCAAAAGCATTAGTCAAAATGAGCATAAGCGATGTTTGTAAGGAATTAAATATCTTCTCTGAGGCCTTGTGGTATAGAATGGAGCACATCCAGCAAAGAACTGAAAGATCCAAATTCAATTCTCGGTGGAGAGAATAGTTGAAGTTTTATGCTTCCTGCACCAAGGGAGTCTAAATATTTATTGTTCAATACCAACAGCTGAGAAATTTTAGATTTAGAAACACTACCCATTTCCCCGTCTATCCTGGAAACTGTGAGCAAAGTGTAGGATGAGTGCTTTTATCTTTGAATTTTAGATATATAAGGACTACATTATACTGATTATCCAATTGTATTTGCTGATGTCAGCTGAATACTTAAAAAGAGAAACTCATGAATTCAAACAGAGCAAAAATTCATATGGCTAATAAGGAAACTTCTGATTGCATAATTGAATTTAATAAAGGAAATATTATTATACTAGCATACGCTGACTCTCGTAACAAGTAAAATTGTAGACATATATAATTTTGATTAAAGGTACTGTATGGCACCAAATATACCCTATGAAAATATATCCACGGCAACTCAGATCAGAGCGTGAATAACTAGAGATTTTACATTGACATCTGAACAAAAATCATAAAATTTTCTTAATAGTTTAATGATATTTCGCAGCAGCAGACGTTTAAACAGATTCTTCTTTGAAAAAAACATTAAAATATTTTCATGTAAATCTATTCATGTCTATAAGATAGATGACACATAAATATTTTCTTTAAGATTCTTCATTATTTTAAGTTATTTCGCTCTGTTAATTATACGAATTCAAATTAGGAAATATTTTTTTTTTCAAATTATGTGCAGAGAAAATAACATTTAAGTAATATATCATTTTCCGAAATCAAGGAAAAGTACAGTTTTCAAAACGGTCACAAACAGGATTTTACTTCAATCCTATGAAGAAGAAATTTTTCTGAGGTAAATGCAAGGGCAATTTTAGAAAATTATTGCTTATTTTACATATTTTATTGAAAAATGAATATTAATTACATAACTTTTTTGAATAGTTTGCTCTCTAGCCATAGCACTGCTAAGTATTTCAAGATATTTTTCAGTAGTTTATAAATTATTTCCCTCCTTCTTCCAGCATGATATCGTTATGTGATTGGATACACGCTAAACGTGCATTCGAGAGGTTCAGAGTTAGAGTCCCGGCGAGGACACTGCACATTTTTCACGTCTTCTGATTCAAAATAGCCTCATGATTCTACAAGTTATATTACTTAAAACTAATTGCAAAATAAAGCTATTTTAAAAACTGTCTGAAAAGTATTTCAAAGTTTACGTGAATATATTACATTGTAGTGCCACTGAATTAGGGATACCTACCTAGTAACGCGTTGGGGCTCCTCTGGCCTTGATAATGGCTGCCAAACGACAAGGCATAGATTAAATAAGTTTCTAGAAACGTTTCACGGGAATGTCTTGCCAAATATTGGCTAAAGCTGTCTATAATTCAGTAAGGTTCGTTGGTGCTGTGTGATGGCCTTTCACGCCTTGTTCCAAAACACCCCAAAAATGCTCAATAGGATTTACGTCTGGGCTTCTAGGTTGCATCTGACAGAAATGTCATAGGTATGCTCATCCAACCAGCCAGTAGCCAACCGGGACTTGTGAGAGGTATTGTTCTCTTGCTGGATAACTCCATTACCGTGCGGATAACAGAATAGCATAAACGGATGGATGACCCAGAAACTCTACGTACCAAATTACATTGAGAGTGGTTGGTACACGCACCAGAGATCCCAAACAGTGCCACGAAAAAACACCCCAGACCATGATTCAACCACCATACCCTTGTACAGCTCCAACCTGGCATGAAGGATCCTTGGCTTCATGAGCCTGGCTCCATATTCTCAGTCTCCCATCGGCCTTAAGTTGTCGGAATCGAGACTCATGCTCCATGCTACTCATTTCCAGTATTTTATACTACAGTCTACGTGCTCTCTTACCCACGCAACATTTGCAGCCCGATGGCGAGCATTGAGCAATGGTACTATCGTAGGTCGACGGCTCCCGAAACCCATATGGTGAAGCGAGCGTTGCACAGTCCGTTTACTGACTGTAGAACTTGCACCGTCATTCAACTGGTTGGTAGTTTGAGCTAATGTTTGGCATCGCTGGCTACATGCAATACGCCTAAGCCATCTCTCACCACGCACTGACAAGGATAATTGTCCTTTGCAGTTTGCCTGATCGCTAGTTTTTTGTCCACCATCCGTGTATTCTTGGTATACTCTAGACACTGTCGGCCTTAAAAATCCTAGCTGTCTGACGATTTTGGGAAATTGGACGGCCTATGCGTGGCGCATCTACGATTTATTCGCGATCTAAGACGTCTAACAACTATTCCACCAACTAATTTCGAACAACCACCGTACGCGCTATATATGCAGTTACCCCAGTGCCCTCACTTGCACATAAATGATGCGCAGCGCTACACAATTTGCATAGCTCTTGCTGTCCCTAATTCAGTGGCACTTCAGTGTTCATGAATGTTAATAATGTACGTATAAAAATGTGTACAGAATATGTTTTTATATGATTGAAGAAATAGATTTTATAAGTTTGCTGTTATTTATACGAGTATGGTATGTAATATTATACTTCAAAATTACCAGTATTTGGGACAATATTTTATCCAGGTGATGAAAGATTAGCAAGTAGGGCATAGACCACATATTGCATTACAGAAAGCAGATATAATGACCCTTTTCTTAACTGTCGTTGCATTTAGTTTTGGTGTTTCTATTTGCATTGTATTTCGAACTTTTCTTTTGTCGTTAGCGTTTAATAACACAATGATATAAAGTTCGAAATCTGCTAAATAATTTTACATTGCAAAAATATTTGATTTAATTTTTCACAGAATTCTGTTTCAATGAAACTAGGTGATCTTCTACCGTGAGCTTAACTCTATATGTCCAATATTTGTCATGTGGGTTCAGTAAAAAAAATCGTTATTTTGAGAGTATGTAGAAAGTAATACATTTTTTAACCAGCTAGTATTTTAACGAGCATACTAATATAGCATATCAATGATAAATGAGGGAAATAAAAGTTTTATATAGAAAGTTTAAATCGGTTAAAATTTAAATTCGAATCGTTTAAAAACTTCAAATAACAGCCTATAATATACTACAGGACCATTATCAGTCCATAAAAGCAAAGACTTTACAATAATAACATTAATATTCATTTGTAAATTTTTACATTTTTATTATTATTACTTTTATTTTTATAACCATTAGAGAAAAATTAATTTACCTAAAAATAGCTAGTTAAATTCTGTAAATGAAAGTTCTAAATGCAGTTTTCCGTAATCGAATGTTGCCGGAAAAATTCAGAAATACTGAGAAATGCAAGAACTGAACAGCGAGACGTGCTCATTGAATATTTTATGAAAGAGTTCTTAAGAATTTATCTCAATGGATCACGCATTGGATTATTCAGGCATTAAATGGAATGGATACTACAATTTACACGAATATGTGATGAGAGCCAGATGTAGTTCGTTACTATGGTTACTATTCAGAGCGTTTATTCAAGCAAACTGGAACTGGAGGAATTGGAATAAATTGATATTGTTACAAAGTAGATTATTTTTAAATACCTGCATCGTGGGTTTGTAAGGATATTTTTATCAGAAAAATGAGCAATAGTTGAGATCTTTGAGAGAGAAATATTCTTAAAAAGAACTTATAAAAATGAAGCATATCTGATGACATAGAAATATAAAGCACATATTTAATACATGTATTTCATCTAAATAGAAATTCAGTGTTAAAAAGTTTAGGTTCTAAACAATACGGCAGTTAGAAAAGCAGACTAATGTTTAATGAAATAAAGTGTAATTTAAAAATCTTTTTTTACAATAAGCTTTTATTTAAAACAGATATGATAATTAATGAAGTGAAATGAGAAAAATAACTTATCATATAGTTTATCGAGAATAATAGGTCAAATAATTCTATTTCCAGAATTCATCTGCAATTTTATATCATGATGATGCAAGTTTTAGTCATTTTTAAAGCGCAAGCAATATGTTATAAGACAATTATCGAGTTACTAAAAATATCTGAACAGAGAATGACGAAATCGCTTGGAATATTCAATTATGGAGATAGAATGTAATAACACTACTACAATGAGCATTTTACTTGGAGCTAACATGAAAATATGAATATCGCCATTTCGTCATTGAGCGCGACAAAATGGCAAATTCAGAAGCAATTTTTCTGGATAAAACGCTTTTACTCCCGCTTGCTTCACACTTCAACATATTTTTTTTAAATGTAAAGAAATCGCGCAGTTAATATTTTTTTATCGTTCCTGTTTCAATAGATTTGCAAAACGTTTTAATCTGTGCAAATTTCAAAACTTTATATCGGATATAATTTTAGATGTTGAAATTTTAGAATCATGAACGTCAAATTATATAAAAAAATAATTATATAGGTTTTTAAAAATTCGTCCAAAATTCCGAAATTAAGTTACAGTTTTCATATAAAGTTCATTGCAAATGTTTTCTGCTCTATTCGCTGTTGCAAAGAGTAAAACTCTGATATATTTAGTTTGTTCGCTAAACGAAGATATGCACGAAAAATCTTCTAAACCTGAAACAAAAATATCTGCATTGAATTTTGAAAGCCCCTTGGCCATATGGCACTGTAGTCGACCAATAGTATATGCACAAATTTTGGACCCGTTAACTTATCAGAAAGTAGATTAAAAATCGAAGCTAAAAAAGTAAAAAGGAATTAGTATAGGAAAATGCTAATCCTTGAACTATTTCAAATTAGCTTGTTGCAGTTTTTACAGTGCTTTCCTGTCTCACAAAATATATAGAATAATTCCTGGTAAGCAATTAAAGGAATTATTTCAAGTTTAAAAGCAAGGTACCTCATCAAAATTAGACTCTTTGTGTGGTAACTGTATTTTGTATATAAGCAAACAGTCACAGATAGCGGAAAATAAGCCTGGTACAATAAAATGAAAATATGTTTTGTAAACGAAATGTGTGTAACTATAACAGCTTTAGAGCAACGGATAGTATCTGCAAAGAAAACGCAAACTGCCCTTTAACCCTGCCTTCAAATTCTTTGCCGCAGTATATTCTAGGACTGTAATCACTCGAAGAATTTTAATGGCTATGGGCCAACTGAGGGTCTCGTTCTTTATCTTTTGAAATATACAACGAGAAATCTTTTTCTATAAAAATGCAGTTTTTAAAAGAGCTTTGTTATGTTATAAAGTTAAATTAAAGCTAATAAGTAGGCTCAAGATTAGAAAAATAAAGAAATTCCTCAAGATACTTCACATAGCTAAACAAAGCAAGTTCAAGTCTAAATATGATAGGACACCAGTTATTCACGATTAGTAGTACAGATATAGTCTCTCCGCAATATCTATTAATCTCCATCCCAGTTTTGACATCCTGGGTAGCAGTCAGAGAATACTCCGTCATCTTTTCCGCTAACATCTGCCTGCCGAGGGGACTTAAATACACGGCGGCTCAAAATGAGCGACGAACTGAACTAGAACTGAAGGCATAGGAATAAACCAATATTGTTACAAAGTGAATTATTTTTGAACAGCTGCATCTGATCGCCTTGTATTTGTTGGTTCGCCATGTATTTTGAGGGCCTTCTTGAGGCACAGTCCTTATACACTTACATACATACATCCATGCCTTTCCCAAGATTCGAAAACGATAGTACAGAATCAGGAGCACTAACCATTATACCAATCAGGGCAGAAACTAAACAAAACAATAAAACAAACTGTCTTGTCATTCATTAGCTGTAGTTTACATGCCTACAGAAAATAATTCACTCCATGAATTAGATAGTTATGGTACGAAAATTTCGCGCTCTTTTTTTTTTCTGAAAAATGCTCTACTTCCATAGAATTTTGACTGCAGGCATTAAGTTGAAAACATTGGTACTTTCCGAACTTTTTCTTCTTGCCCTCTTCATATTTCTGGGATTAAATAACAAAATAAGAAAGACATGTATTTTTATGTTTACACTTTATGATCTTATTGATGAATTTACAGTAACGAAATGCTTATTTAGATAATCGGAATGACATGTGCTTTGTTTAAATAATACGAATCTCAACGGCTTTTTTATTTATGTTATATACTTCAAAATTATTTTATAAACTAAGGATAGAATGGCAAAAAGCAAAACAATCAAAATATGAATTGGGAAATTATACTGTTACGCCAAAGTAAAAGTGCTTTTTCCAGTAGTTACTTAACCCATTACTCTGAAAGTGTAATTTTCCTAATTTTAGTTTAATAATTTTAATTAAGCTTACTCGAGGCATTTATTTTAGTTCAAAAAAATGCATTTGAAATCATTAGTATAGCATCAGAAGATTAATGAATTGAATTAATTCATCATATTATTACTAAAGGAATTCTTGGATTTAAAATCTAGGCAAACATTTAAATGCTGCATACGAAACAAAACCCAACGAGCAGAAACTTCTCAGTTAAAATGCTACGCTCGTTTCATTCAGATCACAAAAGTCGTGGGAACAACCACGCTTTCGTCGTCACGTGCTTTACTTCCCACAATCCTCGTTCTAATCCTCGATCACGTGATACCAAAAGCGCTGGAGGTCAGGCCACCTGTTAACTGCAACCCTAGTATCGCGGGACAAAAACCAGCTGCCTCATGCGTATTTGATCCGAGGCATCTGCTTTTTCGCAGCATGCAGAGCTATTTTTACAACTCCAAAGAGAACAAGAGAGAGAAGAGGAAAAATAGGAAATAAAGCAGTAATTTTAAAATTGAGTGGCGGAAGTTTCTTAGGAATTTTAAAAAGAACCATTATTGAATTCTTCGAAGGATATAAATGGAAACTGAGACCATTCTGAACAAATTATAAAACTAGAGGAACGTTTAATAATTTAAAGAGGTGGGTTTGGGAACTTTCTTTGTTTACTCTTACTAAAGTATGTATTTACGTAATGCGTTTGACGTTAAACATTTTGATATTATGTGCACGAATAGGAAAGTAAATGTTATTGAGAAGAAATTTAAAGCCGTGTTACAAATTTTAGTATTTTGAAATTTAATCATAGCTGAACTTTTATTTATTACATGCTATTACACAAAAAATTTAAAGTTACAAATTTCTTTGTTCTTTGCATAACATAGCTATACGCATAAATCCTTAATGCGTAAGTTATTTCTCCCTCCTTCTTAGCATGCTTTCGTAGTGCAGTGGCCAGCACACTCGACGAGTACTCGAGAGGTCCGTGGTTCGAATCCCGGCAAAGGCAATGCTCATTTTTCACGTCTCCAGTACCAAAATTACCTAGTAACTCTACAGTGGCGTCCGAACTAAAATGTTACTGGATGATGGTTCTCTACCACCATGATTTGGCGACTGGGTTGCCTAATACCCAGTCGCCCTTTAAAAGGAGGAGTACATACGGTATTTCTCCCGCCTTCCTCTTATGCACTCGTGTTGTAGTGGTCAGCACACTCACATATTCGAGAGGTTCGTAGTTCGAGTCCCGGCGAGGGCAATTTCACATCTCCTGCTTCGAAATAACCTAATGTCTCTACAAATATATACATTCTCTTCACGATATCATGTGCACACAGTAGTTGTAGTAGTACAATTAATCGTTGATGGAAACTTTATGTATACATTGAAAAACTAGTAGACAGATTAAATACTTTGTAACGCACTGTATATGGTCATTTGGGCTTTTAAAGAAGCAAGGATAAGTAAACCGCTAACATGCGTGAGTACTATATACCTTAAGAGAGCTGCGTATGTTTGCTAAAATTCTGCTTAGCAGTTCTTTCTTAAATCCCAAAGAAAAAGCTGATTTCTTGAAAAGACTCATCTCTGTGTATGACAAATAGATTCTTTATAAAAATAATGCAAGACAAAGATTGTGTTGTTGATAAAATAAGCATCTTTTATTGAGCTATATAAATAAATTTTATTCGAACTTATGTTTTGTCTAAATACTGGATCGACATACCAATGTAAATAATAAAATTAAGCAATGAAGCAACTTTAGACCGGAAGGTGGGAAAATAAATCTCTATCGATTTCGAGGATGATTTCGTATGAATCCCTTTTTTTCAGAAGCAATAAAAAATTTCCAGTCTAGGCGATACAGCGATGGTCAGATTCACTCACTTACAAATATTCCAAATCTGATTTATCTTGCAGACGAGCGTCAAATAAGTCCCAGAAAACTGGCAATAAAAGAGATAATCCAAAACAATAATGAGCCAAGACTGTGACGAGCAGGGAGGACACTAGAAGAGTAGAGATGTGAGCGGAATGACATCGTAAATTCGTGAGGGTAGAGAAATCGTGTTGAGACAGAGACAGAGAAGCAATAAAAAAATCAAACTTAAGGATCAAACATCAGCATGTGAGAAGAAAGCCAAGTTTGGGCTTATATATATATATAGTTATATATTTGACATCAAAGGGTAGAACAAACAGAAAATTAACGTAACACCATCCTTTAAGTAAAAAAACGTTTTTGAAATGACAAAAAGATGATATATTAGAATTCTAAAAGTCTTGAGAACCTGAAGAAACTTATTGCCATTAACTACAGAAGTTGAATCTTGGTAAATGCAAAATGAAGCTTAAGAACATCCAATTCATCAACTAAAGAAGATTTGAAGGTAATTATAGTAGAACTAATATCAAAATTGTGACTAGTGATAACTGGATGTTGTAACTACTTATCATTAAATAAGTAATCTACTACGATTACCTATTTAAGATCTCTTTATTATTTTGATCATTGGATTTATATTCGTAATACGGAATTTAAAGCTTTGCTAGTTTGACCTATAGACATAAAAAATCTATAAACGTTCTGTAAATTCTCCAAGAGTTAAAATTAGAGCTAGAACTTAGCTTTCAGAACCGAACAATAACCTTTATTAATAGTTGAGAACATGACCTAGAAAGCGAAGCTGCGAAGAATTCGAGGAATTTTGTAACAGACAAAAGGATAAAATGGGCAGGCAGAATGTCATTGCGCTTATTTTCAACAAGAAAATTTCTTTTATGGTGGAAGAAGGGAACATTATAAAAGTTTTAGTAATAATGGTATGGAAAAATTCTCTGCTAGTGGAAACAGATTTTATTCATTGATAATTGAGTTCCTAAGAAAGAAAAGATATTGAGGAACAACGAGAAACGTAGGAATTAATATGAAGCCATTTTTAGCCGAATAATATGATACAATATTGTGAGACAAACAAGTAGAGAAGTTTTAGGATAAATTTTATAAACATTTGTAGAGATTTATATTAAGTAACCAATTTAATTAAATTTTAATTTAATTTAATTTAATTTTCTGTTAACCTTCATTTCCACTAATTGTCAATACCAGAATATTTAAATTTGGCAGAGCGTGAATTAATGCAAATCCTACTTTGTGGAGAAAAGGTTTAAATGCCAAGTTCTAGAAGGGAAAGTTAGAGAGTGTGGGCGAGCACTGTGCTTTCACAGCGTGTGCTTCTGCTTAGCATTTATTGATGGTTAACATGGCGTAACAACTATTACTTTGCTGCCACTAGATTTTCAACGCTCTTTTAGGAAACAGGATAATCTGAGCCCTGTAACGTAATTCTGCTTCTTGTCAATATCTTCAAACTTTTATTTTAGTTCTTGCAATTTGAGTAACGGCCCGAGTGAGGCGTAGTCTGTTAGCGTCAAGACGAAGCATTGTGAATTTTAAAAGAGTTAATAAAGGGTTATTTTCCCGCTTCTCTTGTGTGGTTTCTACACGCATCTCAACTGTTACAATACAATATAGACCAGGAAGTCCTACAGATTTACTAAATTTACTGAACGGGAAAAATCAAATGTGCTTCGACGTAAATTAAACTTCTGGTCCTCTACTTGGTAGATGGACATGCTAACCCTTTATGACACAGAGCACGGATAGGAATTTGACAATTACTTTCAATTGTAGAAATATAGACATTTAATATTGATAGCGTGAATGATATAAAAGGGAAGAGATGGGAAATGCAACAACCCATGAACACAGCGATTTGCTTTTGCTTAAAAAACTAGAGAATTGCGTAAATTTGTATGTCATGCAAACTTGAAACTGCGCACATTAAGCATTGTATGTATTACATTATATGGTTGCGTTTTCTTTTATTTTTTTAGGTAGCCATGTTGTTTTCTACTTTTCGCTAAATTAATTTTAAATGCTGCCAAATTTTGCCAAAGCTTAACAAGAGCGTACCAACATTTACTAACCAAATTTAAGCCCTGAAAGATTATTTTCGTGAAGGGGTAAACTGATTAAAACATTTCTAGCATGAACAATAATAACTGATGCAAATAACCAAATTAAGGAAAAGTTACAAGGAATAATAAAGAGAACAGTTTTCTGATCGTACATAAAAAACAACAACTGATTACTTTACTGCAATGTATAAATTTTGAAAATTGGTTGCACAGCTCACGTGCTATTGTTGTCATAAACGGACGTTATTTTCCTCACAGCAATTAAATAACGGTCAAATAAAGCCTATAAAGTGTTTCCAGGTACTTAGACGTCCTTTTCAAACTTTGTGTTTGCTTTCAGCTTCCTTAAAAGTATTCCAATTGTAATTTCGTAACACAGTTACAAAAGGTAGTAATGTTAACAAAACATCATTTGGGTTTTTAACGTAAGAAAGCAAAAGTTATTCTTGTCTTTGGTCATATAAGATCGTTTCATATACAATAAAAGAAAATATTCTCATATAAATTTTATTGCCACTGGGCATGACATTCCAAAAGAACTAAATAAAAAGCTGAATGAAACATATATTTTCCACAACCAAAAGAAAACATATGAAATGGGCAAAACGTGTAGAAATGAATTTTGATGCAAGTGCATTCTATAGTGATTACATAATTAATATATTATGAAATACACAAAGTCTTAATACAGACAGATATCTTAGTTGAAATATTCATTATATAAAAGAGATTAGTATTACAATGTTCCCCGATGTTGTTAGGAACATGTCTAATTATAGAGCTTTTGTCTGTCAAAATAAATGACATTATTAACAGCATGTAATTTTAACATAATAAAAACACGATAAATTAAGCTTTCATCAGATGGCAACAGTCGATCCTTTCCTTATTTGAAAAGGAAAGTAAAATATTTGCATAATTTCCCTGTTGGTTCTATCTCAGAAATGTTTAATTTATAACTTTCTGAAGCTTTTCAATTCCCAGATAATTTAATATCATGCGCAGAATTAAATGCTTCCCATTATTAGAAAAAAACTCATTTTTTAATTAATTCATGTACTTTGGTTGGTCATTCTTTGAATAAAAATTCCCCCAAAGAGTATTGAGTCAGTAGACTATTAACCACGTGACGGCGGCGGAGCGGGTGGCCTTGCATCGGCCCCCCGGAAATGCCTCGACGAGACGCCGCAACTCATCGGCGGTAAATGCATAGGTGAAAACTCCGGTGGCAGCCAAACCTCCCCCGCTAAGCTTCTTATACAGCAACGACAACAGAATGTCTTTCTGACACTTTGATACTTGCTTTTGTATTTAATTAAACCCAACAATGATAGAAAAAAATTTCGACCTTGTTTAAATTTTGCACATATACGCTAAAGGTAGCTACAAACTGCTGAAGCGTTTTAATACATGCATTGGTCATTCTTTTATTACGCTGAAAAACGCCGTATGCAGAATTAAGGAATTAATTCACATTTCATTAATAATTTTAGCATTTATTCAGTAAAACATAATTTTTTTTTCCTGGCGTTTACAAAAGGCATGTTTTGATTGTTGTTAAAACAGCATGGATACACTGAGCACTGAAGTAAAAATAAATACAAGTTAGATTAAAGAAAAAGAGAATTTAGTTGGAAATAAAGAAAAGTAAATGAAACTTTAGTTTAATCTGAAGTCATTTTAATAAAGGACAGATAATGTGCATATCTGAAATTGAAATGTCTCATGATAAAAATATGTTCTTATAAAATTAATTGAGGAAAACTCGAGAAATTTGAATTCTAGATATTATTTTAAAACTTAAAATTTAATTTAATTTTAAAAATAAATGTATGTTCTGAATATTGAAGCCCCTTGCTAAAATAACTAATAAAGAAGGAATCTTTGAGCGACTTAAGTTAGAAAATGACATCTTTAACAGTTGTAGGCCTTATTCATTGCAAAACTAAAGAGTAAGATAGCCATATGCACAGAAATAAAAAAGAAGAAAATTATTTAATACTTGCAGTTTTAATTGCAATTTATTACTGCTTAAACAACGTAAACGAATTTTTTTATACACGGACAGTGCTATTAACAAAACTGAAATCAGCTTTGTAAACAGCAAATGGCAGATTAGTGCTTATCAAAATTTGTACATTTAATGTTTATGCAAATTGAAGTAAATGATGTAATTTTTTGTTCCGTATCATTAAGGGCTTACTTGTATTGAAAATGCATATGCTATTTCTTCAACATAGCAAACTTTTACTTAAAACATGCAATATTTGATACATCTCTTTTAAAGAGGTTTTCACGTATTATTTATTTTATTTCAGTAAAATTATGACTGGACTTAAGTAAAAGGAAAAGAATAAATCCAGAGCAAAAATAACAGCTTTATCAAAGATCACTAGAGAAAATCACTTTTTTCATCTTCCGAGTTATAATAATGTTTTATTGACAATAGAATTAAACACAGACTTTTGAAAATATACGCTTATAACATTTTCATTTAAAGCTCACTGACATTTGTAGAATTACTTTAATTAATAAAAGATGCTTGAAACGTCATGTAATAATCTCCATTAGAAAATTTTCTGTATTTTTTAGACATTACCGTTTCTAACGAATATGCGTAGACTTCCAAAATCTACGATATTGAAAGTTACGAAGTAAACAAATGACGAAAATAAAAAAGGATATATAGAAATATATTGCTTGAAGTAATCTTACTTCTGCTTTCCTTTTTATATTATTTTTAAGGTAATATACTCCTAAGTGATGTCTTGGTGCATATCCATATGTGCCAATTCAAAGTAAAGAATCATATGCGAAAACAAATGAGTTTTTGCAATTCAAAAACTTTAAAATTTCCTTAACAAAGTCACCGAATGTCTGCCATTAACATGGTCTGACATGTAGATATTTTATTCATTTTAATAAAAAATGAAATCCACATGAAAAGCAAAAATCTTCATTACGAAATGCTTCATAAAATCAACGAATGTCTGCCATTCACATGCTTAGAAATTTGGATATTTTATTCATGACAATCAATAAAGGACTCCACATCCAGTAGTATTAATGGACACAATGAAAGCATATTTTTTCTTTTTTTAATGGTCGTATATCGGCCTTAATTCATAAACGCAAACTACTACAAGGAAAAAAAGTTATAAAACATAAGCAATTTCCGTTGTGTTTATAAAAAAGGTAGAATTATTCATATGTTTATTTTTATTTTTATTATTGCCACTTACATGTAAAATTTAGACTGCATGAATTAAAGTTGCGTGTATATTTGCAAAATAAGACGTAAAATAAAATTTTAGCAGAAAACTTGGAACAAATAACCTATTTGAAATCAGACGCAGAAGAGACGTTGAGCTGAAATAATCTAAAATTTAATTACCTTAAAATGAAGGAAAAGCTTTTGTGCAACAGCTAAAATATCTCATTTTTTATGCTAAAAGAACAAACTAAAACTGTAGTTTGAGAGGATCGTATTCCCTTTTAACTAATCACAAATGAGTTGAGCATATAGCGATTCATTTTTATGCTGTAAATTTCATTTAGATGTTTTACTAAGAAATCCAGCAAACACAAGATTCTGTTTTCCGGAATTGTATGATTATAAAACGAATATCTCTATTGCAAGAAGAGGGAAAGTGAAAATATTGAAAAGACATAATTTCAGCAGAATATTTTCAATTATATTATTTTTATAGATGTTCTTAAATATATTTATCATTTTCCTTTTTCACAAAGATTTTGTGTCATTAAGAACAAATATTTTATCATTAAAATGAAATAAACCATATATTCATGTGGTTCATTTCCATAAATTTAATAAAATTATTTATTTTGATAGCTGTTATTAATAGCAAATGTTTTTTATTTTCTTAAAATCCTTTGTTTTTGACTTAAAAGTTATTCCCCAAATGATGAGGTTTGGAAGCCAAGATTAACGAAAATTAAGATTTTGCTAACGTTTACTTTGAACAAGAATTACTAAATTTACTGCCTTTTTATTCTGTGCCATGATACACAATGTATAAATAAAACATTTTCGTGATAAATAAAGCGAAGCTGAAATTAATTTTAGGGAGACATTTATGCATATTTTGTTAAAGAAATACACTTCTACCTATTTCAAACTAACCTATTTCAAAACTTTCCCTCATGCACGTTATGGAATATTAAGAAAGATTTAAAAGTTTGTTATTCTTAGTTTATGAGTGTTATTTATTTTGTTATTATTAAAGTGCTAGTCATATCATATTTTCAAAAAAATAAAAAACAGATTCAATTGATAAACAAAATAAAAATATGAAAGCTTTCAGACTTTACATTAAGCTCAACGGACGTTTTTTAACGTTTGGTGTGTTATCTTTATTATTAAACAGCATGTTCTTCGCACTTAAACAATAAAATTCAGTTCAACAGTAATACCGCAAAATAATTTTAAACTGAGCATATCTTTAGAATTTCCGATACACAGTCTCGTGCGCTGGAGATAATTTGTTTTGACGTACAGTGTTGCTATTGCTCGCTCTGAAATTGTTGCGTTTGTTAATCAAAAATTAGTTAAATGTTTTACAAAATATGAAATTCATAATAAAACAAATTCCAAACTTTTGCTTCCAGATGCCCATATTCAGGTGGAAACATACGTTATTCAAAATTTGATTGCTCTAGGTGCATTGTTTCATCAGAGTGTGGGAAACATACAGACATTTATGCAGATTCTTCATTATTTAATTTCTTTAAATATAACATGGGGCTCTAATATTCGGTGGCAATAATATGAAAAGTGAACCGACATTTATAGTGAACCAATACGAACGTGTCAAAATCAAATTAATAGCCCTTGCTAATAACTTGTAAATTTGTGAACTTAAAACAAGTTATTGAAATCAAAGTGTAGTGAAAAATATTTTATATATAGTAAAAATCTTAAATATATTTTAATTTCTTATGTAATTAAAATTGTGTTAATTTCTGTAAGTTATGAGAAATATTAATTATAATTATTCTGGTGTACAAGTGATAACCAAAATTTTGAATATTAATTTTATCAGCGATGAACCGCGAGTAAGAATGAAGAAATCCAACTACCTAGTATAGGATTAAGACATGTGATTAAGAGTACATCACGTTGTTTCCGCAATAACCCGAATGATAGGGATAAAATATGTGACCTACAGAGGATAGCAAAATAAAGTACTTACCCCAGACGTTGTGATAGTTGAAGAAGAAAATACAAGTTAATCATCTACAATTTACTCTATTTATTTTTCATATCAAAAATTTTACTGCTGAACTCACTCAAATAAAACAAGAAAATTAAATAATCAGATCATAACTATAGTCCTACTGTAAATGCAGAACGTCCATTCGTTTAACGATACACTTGGAGAGCAAATCGGTTTGCATCGCTTTCTATAAATCACAAAAAACCTTGTATCGAAAATATATGTAGAGCAGCAATAAACTTATCTTGAAATTTCTTCTGATTTTGAGGCTTCTACCAGTGAATTAATTTTGAGCAGTGCACCACGTGGCGATAGACAATGGATGAGTCTTAAATTGCACAATGAGATCGTTCATGATTCTTGCTTAAAAAATATCATTCCATGCTGGATGAATTTTCAGAAACTGCATGTAGAATGAATATATTCAATAAAAAAAACTACAGTTGGCTTTCTATAAATCAGGAAACATATCATCGGACTTTTCAGGAAAGTTAAACGTGCATCAAGAAGCGAGGTGGTAGGTGAAGAGACAGTCGGTGAAAAGACAGTCGGTGAAGAGCCAGGCCGAAGCCCGACCTTCACCCTTGAACTCCCAGCAGCGAAGAGGCAGAAACCTGTCCAACAACTGCCACCAAGGGCTTGGACGAAACGATGACGATTCTTGAAGCGATAGTTTGATGATAGATGCCGGCTTACTAGCACATTCCCTCCGGCCAAAGAAAAAGCACAGATCACCGCATGATCTTCACTGACGCTGAACACTGCATGATAAATTTCACCGAAACACAGTTCATTGCACGATAAATTTTACTGACGCACAACACTCATTACAAGTATGATCTGGTATAATAGTTAAATCAAATGAAAAATAGTCAAAAATTATTTTATCATAATTTCACTGTCTGGGATAAGTGCTACACATATGAAGTACAATCAAAAATTAATAACTAATACATATCATACAAGTTACTCATATAGTTACAGCATACACTTTCATTATAATCTGTAGTCAAGTTACAATTTTCTCTTTGTAAATGGAAATTGTAAGCTAATACCTATTTTTACATTTCATGCATTTTCACTGTTAAACACAGCTCTGCATTAATGATCATTTTTTTGACAAGTTTCTAATTATACAGATTCTATAAATTCTTCTGAATAACATCAATTTGCCCTTGAATTTACTAAATTCATCTAGACCAATTACTCTACAATTTCATTTTCTTGAACACATTAATTTTCTTCTTCCTCTTTTTATTATTGTTATATATATATATTTTTTTAATACTCAAACTTGTTTTAGTAGCACAATTTTCATGTCTAGCTCGTTACTTGTAATGATCACTAAGTGTACTGCACACTTTTTTTTTTGTTTCTGTAAATTCCATGACATTAGTCAACCCGGACCAGCCTGCAGCCAACCAAACGTATGAGTGAAGGTGGCCAACCGACACCCAAACAAATCATGAAATCTCAAAAAAAATTTTTTTGTTGGAAATAAATCCAATAAATTCCTAACACTTACAAATGTGTGTATGTCTTCTATTTATTTATTTTTTCTAACTTAGTGAACAAGAAAAACAAGCTCGATGAAATAAATGTTCTTAATTAATCAAATTGAACCTTGGATCAACTCTTTTAAATAATTTGCTACAATGAATTTTTTGAGTTTTGTGGTCCTCGATGTTTTGAATTAAGTAGTTTTTATTTCGAAAAATTTTTATTATTTTGAAAGGTCCAGTGTATTTTGGCTGAAAAGCATGAGGTGGTTGTAAAGCCTTTAAAAATACCTCATCTCCAATATTAAATTTTGGTGGTTCTCTGCCTTTAACAACTTTATTTTGAGACTGAAAATATTTTTCTTCGTTTTGTTTCACTAATTCTCTAGTTGCTTTAATGTGTTCTCTCTGACGTAACAAGTATTGTGAAGGATTATCTACCGTTACCGGCTCATTATTTGTATCTAGAGGTGTATTGAGTTTATAATTGAAATGTATGCAATTTTAATCCCAATTCAACTCTTTTTCAGTTGTTACACGTATATGTAACTTAATTTTGGATTTTAGAATTATGCCCATTCATTCTGCATAATCTGTCCTTAATTAAAAGAATCAGCTTTTGTGTTTGCTTATAAGACAAAGTTAAGTATTCGTTTCTTTACATTTAAATATAGTGCATTTTAGGCCCTAGTGAGAACTACATTTTTCTCTGAAAAACCATGATTTTACTCTGAATATTTTAATTGCCATATAGACTTCAGCTGCATATTATTTTTTCTTTGAGTTTACATAAAAACTATTAAAAATAATCTTGACGACAATGATAATTACATTCCTCGAAACATTTGATTTACGAATAAGAAAATATGCGTAACTAATAGTTGAAATTGTTATATTAAGAAATTTTCTTGCGTTGGAAGAGTGCATCATATAATTTTTTACTATTAGTATCAGTGCATAGACGCATGGCATTACTATAAATTCTAATTAAAATGTTATGGCATCAGATTTAAAAAACGAATTCAAATGAATATTTAACTATGAAAAATCTACCTCTGTATATAATTATTTCTTGTTTCTAACAAAAGTTGTAAGTCGTTTACAAAATCAAATTTTATCCGTTTGACAATTTCATAAAATGCACCTAGTTTAGAGAATCAGCTAACTTATGTAACAAAGATGGCGTATTTTAGTGATTTAGCATATCATCTTGTTGTTTTTTAATTTGTAATAAATAATTTAACTGAGTATAAACTGAGTAAATTAAAGTAAACATTTACTTGACGATTTGCTTGTTATTCGTTACATTACGTTATTTATTTATTATCTTACATCTTGGGTAAGTTTGTTTCGCTGCGTATGCCATATATATGCAGAGAAACCCATTTGCAGTAAAACCTTTTCGCTAGCCTGCCGTGATTTTCAAAAGCACCCAACTTCACACTATTCATAGTTTTTAGATTACTAACCTCGCTTCTGTGTATTAAATTAGCAATGAAGTTACTAATAATTATATGTTTGATATCTAGTGTCTTCACAACATTTGGAGCATCGAATTTATAGCTAACATTAAAGTGTCGAAATTACTGCTTTTTTAGACTCGAAGATATCTTTAGTTTTTAAAACTTTTGCTATTTAAATTCTGATTCTGCTACTGAATTCCATCTGTTTGCTTGTACTCTGTACTTTATTTGCATCTTATTTCGTAAGAAAAAATCTTCAAAAATCATTTTGTGTACTAAAAATGACAAAAAGTTAACAGACAAGTATTAGCAGAAAAATTCGAATTCCAAAATTGTTTAATTTCAAGAATTTTCGACTTACTATATCAACAGATTCTTAAATAATTTGTTCAGCTGCTTTGTTAGGTCATACTTAGAATAAATGAAAATTTAGAATGCAAGTATTACTTCGAAAATGCAATACTATTTTGAATTCCCATTAGGTACTGTTTTCGTAATCAGCTCACTGAGCTGTAGTTTTGATGCCTGAAAAATTAATTTAAAGCTGATATCCAGAGTTATTTTGCTTATGCCTGAAGAAATATGTTTGGACACAAAACGTACCGATGAACTTAATTATATGGCAAAAAGAATTTACGGCACAGAATCAAAAAATGCCATTGCCTAAAGTTTTAGGTTGGTTAACCAGTTATTTTATTATTTTGTTTATCTCACTATTTCTTACTTTCGTCCGCTTCCACCAGGATGCAAATTAGCAGAAGTGTATAGTAAGAGGATTCTTGAATTTAACACAGAGAGTTTTGGCAGCGATCGCTGATCATCTTGATATTATTTTCTACCAGATTAAAAATTTTCTTAAATTAAGTTTAGCTTGTGTTAGCCGTGTTTATTCACACGAATCGAGGGTCGGAGCCAAAATATACTCGTATAACTTCAGTTTCTTTTATGAAATCTCACATTTTGAATACTTACGTTTTACTTTAACATTTGGATTCCGTAAGCAACGGAATGTTTCTGTTATTACACGAGCTGTGTGTATTGCTAGGCTGAAGAATTAATGAAAAACTTTGTTTTAAACCCACTCCTCAGTTGGTACTAGTTTGCTGAAAGATAAGTACGAGGTGATAAGTCACCTGTGAGTTTTCACGGAATCAGAGATTAATATTTAGGATAGTTAGATTCTGTACAGTTGCATTTAATTGAAATACACTGATATCAAGTTTTCATATGCTACTACATGGGAATGAAAGATATCTTCAGATGCAACAGCACAGTAGCTAGAAAAATTGCTTAAAATAAAAAAATCCTTTTTACATAGAAGCATTAGTAGAAAAAGTAGCAATATTTGCTGTTAATACCTCTATGCAATGACGAAAAACGCAGAAGTATGTAGAGCATAAACAGTTTTAATAACAAGTGTTAAATATTGTTGCAAAGACAAAAATGATTAGAAAAAAACAATTAGCAACTTTAACAGCTAAGATATTATAAATTGCGGTTTAAATTTCCAGACTAGTTTATCATTCAAAATACAGGCCTTTAATTTTAAAAAAAGACGGAAAAATCATTATTTCATTCTTGTATTTCTATTATTTGACGTTATTATTCAGTCCTGTCTATTGTTACAGTTGTCTTAAAGGCAGAGTAAAGGGTAGAGTGTGGAAGAAGGGTGAAAAGTAAGTTTAGTCGAGTATCTAAAAGAAATATATCATTCGATGGAACTGAACGAAAGATTAAATGAAGTAAAAGAAATGCAAAATTCAAATAATGATTTTGTTTCATACCAGTTTTACAAAGAATGTGCAGCATTATCAGTTATAAATAAAATTTAAAAATCCCTTTTTGGTAGAACTTTAAGTAAGGAGCAGCAAGTTTAATAATTTTTAATCTTAATTTTCAGCTTTAAGCTTTAATACATCCTAGGTAAAAGATGTAGGCAATATAACTTCTGTAACACAATAAGACTTCACGCTTAAAATGGAAAATATTATCAACGTGTTGTGACTAATTCAGCATTTTAAAGTGTTATACTGAAGACAATTAACCTAAATGGAAGTTAATTAAGTACATGAATACTGTATATTACCAAAACATTCCATAGCTCAAATAAAGCTAAAACGTATAATGTAATATAAAATAGGTTCTCATATTTTACATTCCAAATAATACATTTTAAAGATATTTTGGACTGATTTGGATTTTTTTTCCAAGACCGTTTTTGATTTTGATAGAAATACTAAACATGGGGCAGGTACACTGCATAGTCATGGCAATCGCTGTCGAGCTTTTCAAGCTCATTTATAACCTAAAATGAGCTCATAATTACTGTTATCTGCATCACAATAAAACAGGAAGCTCATAATTCATATTATTTGCATCATAATAAAACAGTAATCTACAAAATTAATGTTTGAAGAAAAAGAAGTTTGTTGATTTTGCATATAATTGGTTTACGGAAAGTTGAGTTAAAGTTATAAGTAATGCTCTATGAGAAATTCATAAAATACACGCTTTCTTTTGAGCACATAATAAAAATTGGAAAACATCCATGAAGATGCAAACAAACAAAACCACAAAAAAAAGGCCGATCAGTATTTTTAGCGTGATGCTGATGTGTATTTAGGAGATGATGATTAACGTTTTCTCAATTGATAAACTTTACATTCTCTCTCTTTAAATCCGAAGAATTAATATTATCAACAGGAAAAAGGTGTGAAGCAAATTCAATAAGCATATTAATATACAATTTATCCTTTGTTAAATAATTTAATGTATGCTTTTAAAATGATTTATATCTTTACAAGAAGAGTGTAGAGTATTTTCACTATTCCTTTAATTTTGCTAAAATCGGACGCTTAAACGGCTTATAATATAAGAGATATAGGCATAAACAGTAGTAATAGAAGAAATCGTAGATTATAAATGTAAGCGTTAAATAGGTGTTTGACAAACATTGGATATTCTTAGATTAAAGGTAAGCGCATGCTGTGGTAGAAATATATAAAAGAGCTTTTAATTAAAAAGAAAAAAATTCTAATTACGTTTACTGAGTTCTAATTAAAAAGAAGAAATGATTAGACAGAAATACTTTTATGTCTGGGAAAGACTCATAGGTAGGTGAGCAGAAAAGAACACATCTAAATAACAAGTATAAAAAAGGAAAGAATGAACAAATTCTTCTGATAAGCACATAGTGTTACTATAATATCATCCTGCTCTTAAAGTTCATCATATTCAAACTTCTGTAATTTTTCTAAACCTTGTGTTTATTTCTGTGAAATCTTATATCTAAATGGCATCAAGAACTTTGCTAGCAAAAAAATATAAAATTCATTGCAAATAGTGATGTTTAATTCTGTTTCAAATGGGAGCGTTATTATGAATATTTAATTTTATGAAATTTTCGGTGTTAGTAACATTTAAAGATTATACAAATCTATCAAATTATTTAGAAACATAGTTAGTAGCTTTTAGTAAACTTCTTTTAAGTGGATAAAATTATTAATTAGATCACGTAATTATTTACATCTCGCAGATCGAATTAATAGTTATTAAAAATAACAACTTTTGAGTAGTTCTGAATGCGAAACTTTGTGAAACATTAAAGTGGGATAATCCTTAAACTTACTCGGGACCATTCTGGTCCTGGGCGGCCATCACCATCGCCCCTTTCATGGCACCGATAGATCCAATGGACATTTTTTTGAGAAGCGTAGAACTTGATCGAATACTCTAGATGTTCACGGCAGCACCAGAAAAGCAATCCGAAGTCGTTTCCTCTTTTACACAGCCCTCAGAAAGCACTTTTCGAACTAACTATTGTGTGATTCATGGTTTTTATTTCTTATTTTTCTGAGTGTGTCTTGGTGGGCTCGCACTCAGCAGACGATCGTTGTCGCCTGCGAGTCTCCGAGTGAAGGAACGACTTTGGAGGGGGTGGATGCCGTCAGAGGGCGTTAGCAGCGCAGTGCTCATTTGCATAATGGGGTTGTCAGACGCAAGAATTAGGGAAGCGTAGGACGAGGGAGGATGATTACGATTATAACTCGATTTTCTTGTCCGGTGTTGTTGGGTCCGATATTGAGTTATAGGACAGAGGGTGGGTTTGATTTGATTTTAATTCTAGAAGGTCTTTTTTCGACATGGCGCCTCAAATATTACCATTCAGTTAATGTAAGCAGTGTGCTAAAAGCATTTATTACTGTACATAAATGTGCAATTAAGAGATCAAAAGTAAGTTTTATGCAACATGAAAAAGAAAAGGATATTCTGATTTAATTCAGGAAGCTAAAACTGACGGAAAGCTCCAAGAAGCTTTACCATATTTTTTTTTACGTAGCATCGCATCTAAAATATAATTTAAAAGCTATATTTATGCCTTGAATTCTGTGTATATACAAAATATGCATTTTGTAATGCCAGTGTACTTTTGTACACATATATATTCTAAATACGAAATTTCATAAGATCAGAAGCTAAAACAAAAAATCTTTACCAGCAACTCTTAAGAAAGATTAAGTTATAATAATTGATCAAAGGCAAACCGGTATCTTCCAGATTTCCGTGTCCTATCAAAGATAAATAACAAAAAACAAATTACCTATTAGTTAATATATGTTTGAAATATAAATAAAAGAAAGAATAAATGTTGTCAGTGCATGCTTTAATATGAAATGAATGCATTTAGAAAATAATTCTAGCGATATCATGAGTAATATAATCTAAAATTTTTAATCTAAAATTAATATAATCAATAATAATCTAAAATTTCACCTTAATCTAAAATTTTTATTTTTTGATCAGGAATATTGTTAAAATTGCTAACATATTTAAAATTTGTTCTATTTTGAGACTCGATTTTCTAGCATTAATAGACTGCGTGCTGATCAGATGAGTAGAAATGTCAGATCACAAGAAACATTAAAGGAGATATTCTTAACAAAGGGTAATATTTTATAGAAAATGTAGAGCCATAAAAGGGAAGGGCATAAAAATCACCACACATAATTTCTTACTTTTGACAGTAAAATTAGATTATTAGAAGATAAAAACGGCAGTACTATAATGCACAATAAGATATATATAAATTGCATAAAAGATAAAAAATACATTATAGTTGTAAAGATTTATTTGTTTTAATTAGTCCAAAGGGATTTAGTCCCGAAGGACTATTACTTTCGTTTTGCGATTTTGCGTTGATTCACTCTGAATGCCCGATTCACTTTTCAAATTGTTGCCACTAAATGTTATCGCTCTGCATTAAAGTTTAAAAAATGAAAAATCTGCATAAATGTATGCATGTTATTATTATTATTTTTTTTGATGTAGCTTTCTCTTCAAAAATCGTCTGCGTGCGTTGCACGGGAAAATAAAAAGGAATTTTAATTACAGTTCTAAATAAATAGCCAAATAAATGTGAAATTCGTAACAATATTCTCTAAAACTTTAATGAATTTTTCATTAACAAACTCAAAGAGTTCAAAGCCAGCAATACCAACGTTGTACAGAAAAACATTTTTATCTCCAGCGCGTACAGTGTATTGAAATTCTAAAGATACACAGAATTTAAAATTATTTTGCCATGTTGCTGTTAAACTGAATTTTATGGTTTAAGTGCGAAGAACATGGTATTTAACAAATAAAGGTAACACACAGAATGTTAAATAAACGTCCCTTTGGACGTAATTTAAAATCTGAAACATTTCAGATTTTTTTTTTGGTTTTTTTTTTTTTTGTAAAGTATTTTCTCTCTCCTTTCCGTGTGCTTTCGTAATGTAATTGGAAGCATACACGATGCGTATTCGAAAGGTCCAGCATTCGAGTCTCGTCGACGACACTGCTGATTTTTCAACTCTCCTGCTGCTAAGAAACCTATTGACTATAGTGGCGCTCGAATTTAAAAGCGGTGGGCGAGAATTCGTCACCAACAGGATTTAGTAATTCCTAATTCCCAGTCTCCTTTTAAAAGGAGGAGTATATAAGATATTTTCTACCTCTTTTCCGCATGCCTTCGCGGTGTAATTGGAAGCATATTTGATGCAATGGCTCTACAATCTAACCAGTTATTTAAGTAGCTTCACTGTAATTCTTTCTCTCTGTCAGAATGCTAATACTTTGTTAGCACATATTCAGATGATCTAGAAAGAGATAGGTTTTTTTAAAGGGAAGGTTTTTAGATTGTTCAATCAGAAAGTGTTCCGCCTGCGGAAAGCCACGTGACTAGTTGAATTTTTATAATAACTGTCTGTCTTTGGCGTTGATTTATTCTTGCCAACAGTGCTTGTCGCGCCGGTATAGGTTTGAGCCAACTTGCGCTTTACTTATTTCTGTGTAGACTTCGAATAACTTACTTTTAATCTGAATTTCTGGCATTCTGAGTTGCGCCATAAATGTTGGTTTTTTTGTAAGCACAAGAAATGCCTCCTCTTACATTACTGAGTTTTGAATAAAACAGTCTTTTTACACTCTTCTTAAGTTCTGTTTCTTCTTAGATATAACAATAAGGCTCTTAAATCTATATTCAAGTATTTGGCACGTGTTACACTTAGTTGTAGGTACAATCCGTACGTTCTTCATTAATGGAAATGAGAATTCACTTTCTATAAAGCTGAAACTATTATTTTACAAGAAAGCGACTTTTATTCGGTGCGACTTTTGTTCATGGGCATTATTTTTCTTAGTTGCAGATAAGTTACCCCAATATCGTAGGAACAAAAATCAGTGTTGGTTGCATCCGCTTATAGTTTTGCATCAAGTCTGTTTCAGTGGCCTTCATTGCGTCTCTATGAGCAGTTTTCTTTGTTTCCAGTGACAGTTTTGCAATTCATATCGAATGCGACTTTCAGTAGTATCAGTTTGGTTCCATTTCGCAATATTAATCACATTTTGTCAGTTACGTAATACTTTGTAGTAATAAATTTTGCTTTAATACTAAATATGATTCTTATCGTATGTTATATGAAATGGAATATTGTATAATACCGTATTTATTGTCTATCACCAGCTTATCTACATATTTATGTTGAATGTCACGCTATTTTATTGTGTTAAAGATTCCGAGATTATTTTTATAACAATATTTGAAACTTTGTCTTTAATTATCCAAAGAATATCTCCTGAATGTGTTTTTCTAAATTTACTAGATTTAAACAGGTAATACTTGTATAAAAGTCTCCATGAATGCAGTTAGTGCTGTTACATTTTGTAATGCATTTTTGTAATGCATTTGTAATGCATTTAGTAGTATTTTAGCTTGGACTGCTAAACTACGTAAGTGTATCGGTATAAATGTTTAAGTAATGTCTTATGTAAATAAATAGCATATTTGTATATTTACACCTAATATTCCTGTTTATATTTAATAGCTCTTTAGCCGTCTCTTGTCTAAAACAATGTTTCAATGGCTTATTAAAGTACAGTTTAAATTACAACATTGAACATGGAGGAGATTTCAGTTTCCTTAAAACAAAGACTTATAATTGTCATCTATAATTAAATGAAAAGATGTTTTTCTCAATTTCATGCAAACAGAAATTATCAAGTCTTAGAAATACATTACTGTCACATGACCGTTGGTATTAAAATTCTCTATGGGAAGATTAATATGGCCAGATATGACATTTCGTGAGGAGAAATGATTCTAAGTATGACCTATAACCAATTGCAGAAATATACGTATATATATTAGTTTCAAAAAATACCGTACCATATTAGTTTCAAAAATACCGTACCATATATATATATATAAATTTTAAAAACTTAATATTTTTGGAGAAAGCGAAATTACAGATTTTAAACTTTGGACTGTACATTTAATTTAGACAGAACCGTTTTTTTAATATTTGCAAATTACATGCTTATCTTTAAGATATGAGAAATTTCATGGAAAAATATCAGGTCAAGTGAAAAGTAATGTCCTTGGAGAAAATCATTTTATTTCTCATTAAAGAAGCACACAATGTACATATTGTATAAAATTTCTCTTCATTTGCTCTAATGAATTTTTCTAAAAAGGCCTTTCTGTCGCCAAGCCGTTTTCAATCTTAAGGAGAGGGGAATATGTAATATATAAAATATGAAAGAAAATTACTAACTTAGCAATAGTCCTTTTATTTCCTTATTTTAATCTATTTATATCCTCTTCCTGAAATGTAAACTGCGTCACTTAAAAAATAATCTGCAATATATCACCATTAATCCTGGAAAGTGGTTAGCTCTTGGCCAATCACCGTTCAAAATTTAATACAGTTCTTAACCCTATAAATACGCCTTGCTGAACGTCTTCGCCGGGGATCGAACCACGGACCTCTCAGTTACGCATCGAGCATGCAGATCACTACGCCACGAAGGCAATCGAAGAAGGAGGGAGAAATACCTTATATACTCTCCCTTTTAAAGGGCGACTGGGGTTTTGGGGACCCAATCGCCAAATCACAGTGGTGGAGAGTCATCATCCACCACCATTTTTAGTTCAGGCGCCAGTTGTAGAGACATTAGGTATTTTAGAAGCCGGAGACATGAAAAATGAGCAACGCCTTCGCCGGGAATCGAACCACGGTCCTGTCGGTTACGCGTCGAGCATGCAGACCACTACACCACGGAGGCATGCGAAGAAGGCGGGAGAAATACATTACAATGTGATCTATTTTATAAAATTATGGAAGGTGCTTATTGCACCCAAAATAATGTGTGAACACGTTTATGCTTATCAAGAATGTCCATGAATAAATTGATGTGCTTTTTGATGGCGAAGCCTGTCTCCGTTATGTTACCTTGTGAATGTGAGCATTAAAATGTTTTCGAGTAATTACAGAAATAGCATTTCATAGTTAACACCGATCTCCTGACTATCATAAGCGAGCCCCTTCCGCACTTAGATCTGAAAACAACTATAAAATGTGAACTAATGATACAATGGCAAAAGTACTGGGATTCAAGCAACACAGTCAGAAGACTGCATAACTTTCATGCAAAAGTAAACCAGAATTTAAATAACAGCTCTTCGCACCTCACACAGCATCTGACAGGGCATGCCCCATATATGTCCTGTCTTCACAGATTTCGCCTAAGAGACTGCGACCAATGTATCTGTGGCAGTACTGGTGACCCAGAACACTGTCTGTATGATTGCCCGCACACAGTGAATTCACATTAAAAAAGAGCAGCTGCAATCAATATGCCGGCATATTTCGAGAACACAATTAAGAATAAATATGCGCTCAGCCGCATTAGAGCTGCCTACCATGGCTAAAGGCATTGCTGACAGTCTGGAGTGACTTCTTTCCTTGGACACTGTGCCATCACCAGCCCACTCTGTACATATATTTATTTACTTAATGTCTTTTTTTGGTTTGTTTTGTTTTATTTATGTTTAATACTATGATTAATCCAGAACTCATTTAATGTATTTCACAATTTGTAATGTATTTGTTCATCTTTACATCTGTACCAGAATCTATACCATATCCTTAATATATTTGTATGCCTAACATGTACCGTAATAGTGAAAAAGTGTTCCTCGTTTAGAGTGGCCAATTCTTAGAGGAAACAGCACTTAGCTCTAAATGTAAACTGTTCCCGCAGGACACGGTACTAAGCTCTTTATTTATAATTATTTATTTTTAATTCCATCGACAGGCTAAAAAGCCTATTAGAGACCAACAGGCTAAAAAGCACCTAACCCAGTGGGCCATCTGTTCCGTCGATGGCGGAAAGAAAGAAAGCTATCTTCTAATCCTCAGGTTATCTCTATAAAATTAACACATATATACTCTTAGGGCTTACGATTCCCACAAGAATTCTGTAACTCACAGACCAGTGTGTGAGTCCGGGCAGAAGTTGTTAATGATATTTTTCCCAAATATATCTTGTCCTAAAACTTTTATGTACTTACAGAAATGCAAGTGCATTTAAATTTAACTACTCAAGGATACAAAAAGTTTTTTTTCTTGATAATGGTTTTCTTTGTTATGCTTATTGTGTAGATATATCATTATTATCTATGACAATTTACATTTGAACTAAATATATCCCACTCTCTGACTGCGTCTGAAATAAAATAATTATGTAACATGCTTCAGAAATCGTCAGAAGTATATTTGGCATTATATATGCATATATTTCGATATTAATGAATGCATCTATAGAGCTTTCATCTAGCGATGTAACTCAGGTTAAACAATACGTTATTGCTTCATCTAGTACAAAATGCTATAACACTCTGTTAAATGTACTGTTTATTCTGCTTTAATGTAGTCTCCTTAAGTGATAATCTGAATAATTATCGAAAATATTCTAATAAATGATTCCAAAATAATAAATTCTATGACTTACGTTTTACGATTTTAATATCCTACAGTTGATCTCAATTTCTATTTTAACAAAATTTCTCTTCAATAATGCTAACACAGATGAGATTTAAACTCAAGCACTGATTACTGATAATTCGTTTGGAACAGGATAATTATTCTCAGCTGCAAACCATATATTCATTTTCATGAAGAAACTTTATACATAAGAAGTTTGCCTTTCTAATCATCTATGCAGGGAAGCAACGCTCGAAGTTCATTAGATTTAAAACTGTGGCAAAACGATCTGCATATATCTTCTTTTTACTTGACACTACTCAAAACATTTTCGAAAGCATCAGTAGATATTCCGCTTCTGCCTCTGCCTGGCTCGGAGACGTCACCTTAGGTTTTTGCTAGCTGACCATATAGGTGCAAGATACAAAACTTCTGTCAATAAACAGCGCTTCGATTATAGCAAAGCACACATGAATTGTTTATTCAAGTGAAATAATGCTTCATAGAATACCTTCTGAAGAAATCTAGGTTATATTCACCCTGCACTTTAGGAAATCACAAGAACGCCCACGCAGTCAACCCTCTTTCTGAACTTCCGACCAGAATCGAAATTCTTGTAGTCAACTACTCTATCCACCCGGTCACTGGTGGACTTGCTTAGCAGATACCTCTAAGCACTGCCTTTGTATTTACTTTTAACTGCTATTTACTCCTCTTATTGTTACTTACACAGCTCCACATCATTTAGCAAGCGTATAATATACACTGATTCCTAGCCAAGCCACCACAGTAACTACTCTCTGAATCCTCCTATTTGCCATTCACTAATCGTTTTTCATGAAATATATAATAAATATAGTGTACTTTTCTGTAAACAAGAAACTAGTCGACAAACTTGTTTGATAGCCTGTTAATGTCGCGTCATGAATAGCTGTGAAGCGCCGTTCCCACTGAGACTTATCGGAGCTAACGAACACATTTGACACAACCAACGCAACCGATTAGCTAGAAGACACCAGTCTTTTGTCACTAAAGACCCAGTTTAAAAATCTGAACTTCACTCAAAACGGAGCTAGTCAACGCATGGAACCGACCAATCAGGAGAGTATTTTAAATCATCATCAGCGCCATGTTAAATAAACAAGATGCCTGACGATATGATCGAAAATTGTAGTCTAATTGCCAAAATCCAGCGACATAAAGTTATATATATGGGATAGTCGACTTAAGGACTACAAAAATAAATTAAAGAAAAAATGCGCTTGGACGATGATTTCTCATCGTCTTCATCGGAATAGTAAGTAATTTTTCCATTTAATACTATTTTTGCAATTAGATTTTGAATCCGGAGAATTAAATTACTGATATCAATGATCTCAGATAATGTATCTAATTGTATTAGAAAATTAGCAAGGGAATTAAAAGCAGTGAAAACAAAGCATAGACAAAAGCGTTAATGTAATATTTTTCTTTCTTCTAAACTTTTCTCGTCATAAAAAGAAAGGTACTGTTTATCACCTCAAATAATAAAATGAGTCGCATCAACTTTATAAACTCGCGCACTCACTAATCATTTGGAATGAAAATACTGATAATAATAATTAAATAATAACAATAAAACATAATAATGAAACATGTTTTTATTTTTCTAAATAATGTTTGATGATTTGAAACCTGTAAACTAAATGACCAAGAAGAAAACTCCGCAACAAAATACATTTTCATTGTTTTCTGCTCACCAGACGTTTTGGTCGAACCATTTAAAAAAATCGCTCAGTTTTTGCTGTATCGCTCAAAGATTCACGGCAGAAGACTGTCTGCTACGAAATGTAAACAAATGAAAGCGCGCGAGATGTTCTACTTTCTTATTGCCTATCGCTAGTAAACGTTTCTAGTAAGTGTGAACGAGCTAGGTTAGGTAGAGCCGTGTTCCATTCGGCGGTTAGCTCCGACATTGTAGTTGAGTATCAAGAGTGAACGACCCTTGAAGAGTTTAATGTTTAATGTGTGCAATGAGTAGGTTATGTGCAATGTGAATTTGTGCAACTAGCTGGTGTTTTTACGCGAATTGAGATCGCTGCTTACAGAAAGAGAACTTTTGCTCTTTCCATGTGCTTTCTTTTGCTTAAAACAACTCCAGAGAATTGCAGAAATTCGGCATCACGTACAGCTTCGGCATTGAGCACATTAAACATTACATGCATTATTTTATATGATCCATTACTGTTGTTACAAATTAATTTTTTCCATGAAGCTTTACATATTATTAGGTTTCCTGCTTTCTAGTTAGATTTCCAGCCATCGTTTTTGTTTCAATTAAATGGCGGCCTGTTACCAAATATTGGTTAATTTGCAGCGTTGTAAGTTTTCTTTCCACGTTGCAATTATTTAATACTTAGCGTTTGATTCAGAAGCTGTGTGAATTACTGACTTTCGCTCAACAATCGATTTTATTGTCTTTATTTTTTAATATTTCTTAACCCGTAACAGGCGCAAAAGTATGTAAATCATGTTTTATCACTGAGCAAGATTCTGATACTAGCTGGTAGGAAAACGAATTGATGTAAATGAAGAGATGTGATATAGTAAAATAGTTTAATTCTATATCCATTACTAACAAAGACAAATAACTACTTAAAGTATTAAAGATTGGAGAAACATTTTCCTGAACTATCCAAAGGAAACCGCCAGTTTATTGACGACAGGACGATAATTATACTCTTGCATTCTAGTCGCCACACCTATTTCATAGGGAGCATTTACATAATGGTAGTCAGCTACATTTACAACCCAATTTTAGGTTTTCCCCTTGAGATGACTGAAACTAAGAAAACAAAGGAACGCTCTTTAAATAAATCCATAAATGTACATTAAAATAATTGCAGTTTTTACAAAAAGCTGCAATTGGAATCCTTTTCTTGTTTTCTTAAATTACCTTAGCGTCGATTTCGTGCTTAAAGTGCTATGGCTTCATTTCATAAAATTCTTTTTATTTTCTATACCACAATTTCTTAAACGTACGGACAGCTAATATGTTCTCTGATAAGTAATCAAAGAATTTTTTAAATTATCTGATGATAGAACTTTAACATAAAATCATATGAAATTTTTTTATATGTTTTCTGCTTTAAAAAAACCATACATTGCAAATGTATGTAAGCATTTTGAAAATCCTAGTATTTTTTATAGTTAATTAAATTATAATATCTATATTCGGAATTACGTATTTGAAACTGCGTATGGAATTATTAAATGCGCAAAGTCTTCTTACTGCTGTAATGCCAATTTATTGTAAATTGCGAGCTAGCTGCAATCCTGTATAATGCTTTGTAGAATTTATTTTCAACTCTACTTTCCTGTTAATCATTGTGACTTATACGCAATGGCATAAGGACATTCTTACAATCTTCCCAAAATATGTTTATTCTTAATATTTGTTAAATGCTTGAAGGATAATGCAGTTTTCTGTCGTTTATTTAAAAGCTAAGTTATCCAGCTTATAAAATAAAACTTTCGACTAATAAAAAGAGACATATCTTAGCTATCACTTACCTACATTGAATGTTTAATATTGACATTCCTAGTAACATTTCATATTGTGAGCGTTTTCTAATTTTTAAAATTATTTATACAAAGTTTCCTCGAACCAGTGAAAGCCGATCTTTCTTTCTGAATTTTATTTTTGGCAAATCAATAAATACACGTCAAGATTTAAGGCTCATGAATCAACTTCTTAATCAAATGGCTCAGACGTGACTTATTTATTGATTTAAGAGCCACTGGAGCTTTGTTGCTGGAAAGAACATGTATCTTTCGTCCTTGAATGCCCCAGACGGATTTTCAAATAGATTGTGCCTCATAAAATTTTATAATACAACGTGAAGTACATGGAATTTCCCCGTTTACCAGCGGACGTATCAAATTATTCTGAAGAAAGTTAAAATGACATATTTTTATCAAACCCATCTTTCATTGCCCTCTGTATTACTTTATTTGCATAAAATAATGTGTGAATAACTGAAATCACTCGATTAAGCAAATTTTGAAATGAATACATGTTTTTATATTTATAATAATGCATTTATTTATATGTTTTCGACTTCCATTTGAGCATGTTACAGTGGTATTAACGGTGTATGATACATAGTTTGGATAATTATCAGAATGTTACTTCTCTTATTTGCATTAAAATATAACCGTCATAGTTGAAACACTCACTGCTTGAAGCACTTAAAACGATACGTTATCAATGTATCGTGTATTGATTATCTAGAAACTAGTAAAACATCTGTAAGGCATTTTGTTTAAATAAATAATTAAAACTTTAAGTAGTTCTTCGTCTTTTTGGTTCTAGAAATGTTGTAAAAATGATTTTAAGCAATTTTTGAAATTATTAGTTGGTTGTGGGAATTTGAAAATTCCCACAACTAACGAGGTAATTATGCAAATTAATTTAATATAAAGAAGAGACCATGTGTGGTTTATATTATAAAGTCACCAAAGCACCAACATTGTGGTTCACGTAGTTTTTCAGTCAAGAGTCTATCGATTTCGGAGGCAAACAGGTACAGATCCTCTTCAACAGGAGTTAAAATATATGCAATGGAGGGAAAGCAACAGTTGTAATTACACCCAAAAGGAGTAAAGCGAACGAGAAGGTAGCGACATCTTTCGGCAGAAATAGTAACGAAAACTGCAAAATTAATTTAATATAAATGTAAAAGCGTTAGGAAGTCCTGCAATGCTCTAAAAAATTTAGACTGGGAGAAGATCACGTCGTTTTCCACTATCAAGAAAATCAAATGGAATTTTAACCCTCCAACAGCCGCCTGGTGAGGAGGATGGTGGGAGCGCATGATTAGAATGTTGGAAAGGATGCTAAGAAGAATTTTGGGCAGAAAAGTCTTGACTATGAAGAGTTGGGAACTATTTTATGCGACTGCGAAGCTACACTAAACTTTAGGCCACTTCCATATATTGAAGATAATTTGGACGGTCTGAAGCCAATAACTAGCGCTCGTTTCTTACACAATATTCCTACCAGTGACATAACTGATTTTGACGAAATCGACAGTAAAAGCCTAAATATAAGATTGAGTTTTGTACAAAAATTAAGGCAGGATTTAAGAATGAGATTTCGGAATGAGTATTTAGCAATGTTGAATGATAAAGGTAAGAGCCGGGAAGAATCTTTAAGAGTTGGGGAGGTCGTTCTCCTAGAAACTGATGGCTAGCTTATCAACTGCCCTTTAGGAATTGTCACTGAAGTCCTTTCTGGAACAAATGGGCACTCAAGAGTTGTCAGAGTGAGAACAGCTGAAGAAGAGAAGTTGAGACCATTCCAGAGACTTTATCCATTAGATGTGAACAGTTCGGAAAAGTTACCATTCATGTTTAGAGAGTAGTCTCTGCAGGGCGTAGAGAAGTTGAGACCATTCCCGAGACTTTATCCATTAGATGTGAACAGTTCGGAAAAGTTACCATTCATTGCCCAAGATACTCGAAGGGATGAGAGTGCCTCTACGAAGATGCCTCTACGCCCTGCAGCTGATGATTCAGATTCCAGTGAAGATGATGATTCATCACCCAAAGCCCCAGATTTTGTTACTAAAGCTGGTTGACGTGTTAAAATTTCCAATAGACTTGATTTGTAACTTGTTGCAATTTATAGGTATGCTACAAATTGCAAGGTGGGAGGATGTTTGAGTAATACCAGCTACAACTCAACTGTGTTTAAGCTTTATGTTTAAAAAATAAGCTCTATCGTTGTTTATAAGAATAACTGCTTCTAAATTTTGGAAATATCTGCAATTAAAGTGTTTTTTCATATTAAATCCACAGTTATTTTTGAATCCTTTAAAACCGCCTATATTTTGAGTTGAATTCATAACCAAGGTAAATAACATTATGAAAGGTTAAATAAGCCAGTCTATGATGTTCGATTTGTTAGATGAATATTAAATTTACAAAGAGCATATGAGAACGAAACACCATCCTAAGTTGAGGAGCAGCAATACTGCAAAATTCGCAGGATAATTTTACATACTTAAACAAGCAACTGCAATAAACATCGTATTCATATTTAAAATATATAGGAGATATTACTGAAGTTTTAAGGAAACAAATCAAATGTGAAATTTGCTTGTGGCGACATCATTCGCGTTGATGAAGCGCCATCAGCGAAACTTCTCTCATGCGTTTTTCTTTTCACCGGGGTGGCAACAGTAAGCCTTCAATAAGAAAAAGAACATTGACTGATATTCTGTCTGTATTATTCCATATCCAAAAAAATGTAAATAAATATTAATCTTCTTGGAGTCAGAACGACGTTTAAAGTTTCCTATGTTCCAAACTTCCACACTGGTTTACCCGGATGCGATCCAATTCAACTTATGAAGTGTAAAGATGGAAAAAGAACGTACGATGTTTTTGTAATATAACGAGACTGAAATACTCTGAAAATGGTAAGTCCATTTTAAAAATTTTTGTTCTATATTGCAATATGCCTTCAGATGTAATGTATGCAATTAGAATTCTCTGAATGCATCAAATGTGTTAAGAATAAATGAACTAGTTTTTACTAAGCAATCTTTAAGCAGAAAAGCTTAAGCTTTAAAAAAATAAAAAGTTGGATAAAGGTAGCTGCACTTCCGTTAAGCCTAATTCTACTATGGCTGAAGGAGATGAAAGTAAAGAAACTGAAACTAATGCCACACCTGCGACTGTCGCCAAGGTCAGCATCAAAATTCCCCCTTTTTGGAAACCTGACCCTAAAATATGGTTCTTCTTGAAATTTTCAAGAAATATTTTTGATATATTAGAAAATGTTATAGGCTATAAAATGTAACTTATCTGTTGAAATTTAAGCTATATAATAGGTTTTGCAGCTTAAAACGATAGTCGTTGCATAAACATTAAATGTTGAAAGTTTAATAAAGATTAGTTAAATGATGTAAAGGTTTGTCTGCGCGCGCAGACGCGTGGCGTAAACCACGCAAACATTTTATAGCCTTTAACCTTTTCTAATGAATCAAAAACATTTCTTGAAAATTTCATGATGATCGGTTAAGTAATTAAGGCGTGAAAGCGTAACATTTATTAATTAAGCGTTTTTTAATTTTTATCTGTTTAATTTAATTCATTACTTAAAATACTTCAGGACTTCCGGCTTTTAGCTCCTCTTTCACAAACATTTTTCAGTCATTAGGAAATATACGTTGCAGTTGTACTAAATTTGGTGGCGATTTCTTTTTATCTCAAGAATTGCAGTATTTACTGAAATTACTGTATTCGATTTACTGAAATTTTACGCGGAGTGTATTTTAAACTTAAAAAATAAGTAATAGTAATTAATATTTTATCCTTATTATCCTGGTCAAACAATAAGAAAAAAAATCAAATTATTTTCTTTTATTTCAATAATCTTTGAAACTTAATGAAGGACATCAAAGCGAGCGAAGCCGCGGGTGAAAGCTAGTATATCATATTTTTTAAGAAATCAAAGTAATTTTTATCGAGCATCTTATACGCTTACTTTATAAGCATTTAACAAATTTTAAAGTAACTAATCCTCACTCAACTACTTCTTAATGATGATAAAATTAGCTTGAGATTTAAAATTTTCCTTAAAGTCTATGTCTTCATACTTAAATTATTATTGAGATAAAGAGAATAAATTTGGTACTGCCTGTGAAGAATATTTAAGACTATTTAATTTAATTTTTAAGGTTCGGAGTATGAAGTAAATAGCGTCTTTTCTAAAGCCTTCTTTTATTTTACTGTAAATATAGTTTCCTGACAGTAGTACTGTTTGTGCAGGGAGACTAACATTTTAGGTGATGGCAAACTGACTTTTGAATTTCAACTTGTAGCTTATATCTTTAGCTTTACTTAAGTTATTTTATGTTGATTTACTTTTCTGTCCTTCTAGCTTCCCATTTTCATGCTAGAATGTAAATTTATAGTTCGCGTATATTCAGATGAGGTAGAAAGGGGATAGAATTTAAGGGAAGGCTTTAGACAGTAGAATCAGAGCTTGTTCTGCCTCTGAAGGCCATGTTGCTAATTTGATTCTCTGAAGAGTAGCATTCTGGGGCGTAGCTTTATTCTCACCATTAGGTTTCTCAAGTCGGCTTTAGGTTAGAGCTAATTTAAAGCGTTTCTTTATTTCTGTAGCCGTTGGGCTAATCAGTAAAACTACTAACTGTCTGCTAATGGAAGAGTAGTGCATGCGGTCATCTGAACAATTCGCATTCATTCAATTCCTGTTTATCAGGCAGTCAACAGTAATCAGCAAATTGAAACGTATGAAATATAAATTGCAGACACTAGGACAGGATCTACGCGGACTCACGAGACACAGCAGTGCTAGCAAGTGCCCCGCATTAAATAGCAACATATAATGTAGATTTGGTCAAAGTATATGCTTACCAATATTAATCATGTCAAATATATGCTTAAGTAATAGTTGGATATGTGTGTGGCATGTATATGTCACGGCATGTATACGCTAGGGTATGTACACGTTTTTTCGGTGTTATATTTACAAATATTTACCGCATCAAATAGAATGCTTATGTTTAAAAAATAGTAGGATACGGGGTATAGCATGTATATACATATATTAGGGTATGTACACTGCGCAAAAAAAATGGTACAGTCTATATGTCCCGTTCTACAGGGCCGACTAGCGAAATTCAAATTGCGTTTTCCATGTCTCGAAAGCCCGACTTATGATGTATATTAGATTTATATATACCATTGTTCTAACATAGGTATTTTGACACAAAATGGGATTTTTTCTGGAATAATATGCTAATTTGTTTCCATATTTTGATTCTAAGACTCAAATTTTGCCTAAATATTGAATTTTGTAAAATTTGGTGCGAAATTTATGGAGAAATTCAGACATTTATCTTGGCACAAATTTTTTAGTTTGCGCCAAGAATAATTCACTTGGCGAACTTCTTAATATAAGGCGGCCTATTTCCTTTCCTATCCATTGTGCAGGAGGGGGAAAAGTCATATCGTTCCTGCTTTTTTACATTGTCCATGAGCGGAAAAAAGGTCATGTCGATCTACTTTCAAATAATTGTAAAAAAGTGCCTAAACCACATTTGATGTTATTATCGCTTTCAAGAAATATGCCAAATTTCAAAGTGCGCCAATATCTAAATATTTTTCGAAAAATTTATAAAAATTATTTAAAAATACAAATTTAAAAAATAAATCCGACAAAAATGGGCTAGCGTTATTTGAAATGAACTTTAATTCCAAAATGTGAAAGAAAGAATCAAATAAGTCTAATAAGAAATAGATATTAGTAAATATATACCAAATTCAATTAACACTGAGAAGCTAAAATTTTGAGAGCTAATTTTTTAAAAACTACTCGTGCGATTTTTACAAAACTTGACAGTTTGGCATAATTTGAGTCGTAGAATCGCAATATGGAACAAACGTGACATGGTATTTCAGAAAAAGTCCGATTTTATGTCAAAATCCCTATATTAGAACAATGCTATATGTAAATCTAATACATATCCTAAGTCACGCTTTTGAGACATGAAGAAAGTAAGTTCAATTTCATCAATCGGCCGAGTAGAATGGGAGATATAGAACTGTCCCATCCCTTTTTTTTCTGTTTTCCGGCAGTGTACATCTCTTTCTGTCTCATCTAGTTTTATTTATAAACAGAATTAAGTACAGTTGTTATATTTCTTCTCCTTATTAGCTAGCAGTTTCGCTTGTTTACGTGTTCCCCCGTGGGGTAACTTACTTAATCAAATTCAATACCTTTTATTTAAACATAAATGCTGACTTTTTTGTCAGCACGAATAGTGCCATCTGTTAAAGTTTAATAAAAGGGTTAAATTAAATTGTAGAGACATTAGGTTATTACGAAGCAAGAGAGGTGAAAAATAAGCAACGCCTTCGCCGGGAATCCAACCACGCTCCCCTCGGTTACGCGTCGAGCATGCAGACCATTACACCACGAAGGCATGCAAAGAAGGCGGGAGAAATACCTTATATACTCCCCCTTTTAAAGGGCGACTGGGGTTTTGGGGACCCAATCGCCAAATCGCGGTGGTGGAGAATCATCATTCACCACCTTTTTAGTTCGGGCGCCAGTGTAGAGACATTAGGTTATTACGAAGCAGGAGAGGTGAAAAATAAGCAACGCCTTCGCCGGGAATCGAACCACGGACCTCTCGGTTACGCGTCGAGCATGTAGACCACTACACCACGAAGGCATGCGAAGAAGGCGGGAGAAATACCTTATAAAATGAAGGATTAATTTGAGTTAAATAAAAGGGTCCTTCGCATCCTTTTCATCAGTCTCTGTGGTACTTTACAAGATTTGGTCAAAAGTCACTTAAAGTATTGAAAGTTTCGTACATTTAATGCCGCCAAAGAACACGTGACTTTATAAACTTCTGAATATAATTTTGGATTATGTTTCCAAACTATGCACGAAATCTTAAGTATGAAAGTTGTGCACAATTATAAGTGACAGAATTAAGGGTTATAAATATAAATTTGTCTCCAAGTTGTTTAATATTTTTGAGAAAGTTTGCTTTTGCAAAGTCAGTCTGCTGCCCACCTGGAAGCAAAAATAAACATGTAACCTTTTAGAAAGCATAAATAAATATAAAGTGTTTCTAAACTAATTAAACAAACTTGAAGGAAAGAAGATGTTATTTGTCAGTAAAATGTAGTCACATATTAAATGGTTAATGCAGTGCAGGGCACTTTGCATCGCTCTACACGTCATCTTTCGCAACGCAGAGCTAGTCGCTTTTCCTCGTTTGTATGTAAAGTCGTTTAAGCTTTAATAATGGTGCCTAAGTCCCACGAATGTGCAAATTTATCAGCAGATACCATACATAGAATGATGCGTCCATCTCAGTAAAAATAAGGTCACTGAAAATGCAGGACATAATTATGTCATGTGTTTAATATGTACAGAATTTCAAGGATATTTCTGATTATGAAGGATAGTAAAATGTGAGATCATTTATAAGGCATTTCTCCCTCCTTCTTAGCATGCCTTCGTGGTGTAATGGTCAAGCACACTCGGCGCGTATTCGGGAGGTCCGAGGTTCGAGTCTCGGTGAGGACATTACACATTTCTCATGTCTCCTGCTTCGAAATAACCTAATGCCTTTACACAATGTTTCTTAGCCTAGAGTTTGAAAAAGGTGGTCCAGAGCTTCTATAAAGTAAAAATATTGAATATGAAAGTCACCAAATATGAAACAAAGCCACACCAACCAGAAAGCACATACAAAATAAAATCGATGAACAATTACAAATATATCCATTCTTTCCAGTTGTTATGAGTAGCAATAAGAGAACTAGAGCGTTTCAAACATGCAAAAAATATGTACGTTTCTGGGTTATCTATCATTATGAGATTTAGGTCCTAAATTATGATTCATCAAATGTGTTTTACAGCCTTTCCCTCAATTCTTTAAAAAGTTTATTTTTAAGATATTTGTGAATGGGCAACTATTTTTTTCAAATTAATGCATATAAACCATTTACAGTTGCTCTCAGCATATACGTACAGTGCAAAATACTAAAATTATATCGATCAAAAGATCCGGTATACTGAAGTTCACTCTTCTGCTTTTCAGTCTTTGATGGCGAAAATTATACTTTTTCTCTTACGTGATAAAAATCTACGTATTGAACATCTCTAACAATTAAAGGTTTATTCAGTTGCTGTTAACTTCTTTTGATAGATGGCTTCTACCGTTTCTTTGAAATTTCAAATTTATTCAGTTGTTGTATGTACATGTACAACATACAGAAATGACAAATAAATTGAAACAGCAGTAAAGCAAGTGAACAAGAACTAAACTATATACAGGCCTTCAAATCAAAGTAAGAGTAATTAAACTAAATTGTTTTCCATAAATTTAATGTCCTAACCCAGTTAATAATTCAGTGGAAATATAGTTGTGAATAATACTTCTAAAAGGACAAGTTTGTTTTGATTTACAAAGAATCGCTTTTATTTTCTTAATCTGTTAACTCAACCCCCAGGTCAAGGTTCACAAGTGGCAGATCTTGTGCCCAATAAAGAAGGAAAACATTAACATACTTGTGAAGTTACGTTGGGAGGTGACCACCCCAATATATAAGAATTATTAAATTTCAGCACAGCACACGATTCAGTATAATTTCTCACAAAAGATATTACAGATCCTGATTAGAAAATGCATTCATGCTCCTGAAACAAACAAGACTTAGTTATTCACATGGGACTTGAGAAAATTGAAGTTAAAATAAATTTAGTTTTAAACAATCCAGCAGTTTAATTTAAAAGCATTTTAAATTTTTTGGCTTATAAAACAATGAAAGGAATTTTCCAAGTCCTGTTAACACCGGGTGATAACTAACTTGTCCACTTATAGGTTAATAAAACATTTGTGATAAAATAAAATATAATTTCTTTAATTTATAATTAGCATAAAATGTAATTCTTTCTTTAATTTTCGTAATTTCCAAAACTGTAACAACCGGTTTAAACCGGCTTCATAATTTAACTTCCTAATTACAAATTAATCCAAATTTTGTACAAATAAAAATGTAATTTCTTCATTTTCTCATAAATACAAAAATGAGACAACCGGTTAAAGGACTGAGAATTAAGCTTTTCTCACACAAATAATAACAAATTGATCAAGCATAATAACAAATTGATCAAGCATTTTTGGTGTTAGTTAGGTAGGTATAGACGTGATCTTTCCCCATGGCTGATTCTACTTCGGTTTATACTGAAGAACACGAAAACGCAGCCTTCTCACTTAAAAAAAAATCTGATGTGTACATCAGATGATTTCCTTGTTATTAAATTATACGCAATTTTCCTGCATTTCATTTAAACATATTAAATTAACAGTTAACGCCTTTCGAATTAAATCTACTTTGTGGATAGCGCATAAACCGCAATAGAATAAATGCACTCTTTAAAGTTCACTATATTTATTTACCATAGCGACACTTCGGAGCTAGGTTCACTTAACAGCGTTACGTGTTATTCCTTTTATAACTCAGAATGCACAAAAATTATATCATCTGAAGAATTACCACAAGTTCTATTCAAATACTATAATAAATCTAAAACGATATACAAAAGAAATTAAACAAATAAAAAAGAAACAGTTTTTCACAGGCGATTCAGCGCCGCTTACCTAATGCGCATGCGCTACTAAATAATTCACTTCTCATTTCGTGACAAGGCAAAAAATACATAAAAATTCAAAATATTTTCATTAAAAATTTAAAAATATAGAAAACCATAAAACACCAAGCACAGTCAAAACAATTTTTACAGTCAAAATTATAGTTTCTACGAAGAAACAAGCTAATAACTTAAATGATAATTCCAGAATGAATTAAGCATAATTAAATTCGCAATAATAAAAGAAGACGTTGCTTTGTTGTTGCGAAGCTTAGTTTCTCTAGATTGGCAACTAATCCACTATTTTTCTAAGTTTCACATGTAAACAAATATGGCAGCTATGGTAATTAAAAATTAGGCTTAACCGCACTTAAAAAAACTTTTAAATTGTTGATAATTCCACAATTACTGCATGCAGGTTAAATAAAGGCATAAATCTCTTAACCAGATCATTATAATTCAATCATTTTTAAAGCAAAAAAATACACAATTTACAAACATATAAGAATAAAGAAACTGAGCTCACTGAACCAAGTAACAGAGTGTATATATATATATATATATTCATATACTTTTGGGGCGGCCGATTGCAACCAAAATTGGAGGTGGACATCTACATGTTATAACAGTCCTATATACAAAATTGTAACGTTCTGAGGCAACTCGTTTTTGAAGAGATACATACATACATACGTACGTACGTACGTACAGACGCTACGAAAAAAGTCTCTTCAGAATTCATTTTAAATGAGTTTTATAATTTTTTGGGGAGAAAAGAGTTCTTTATTCAGTCCTTACGCTCAGATGTCACTCGAAAACATTGCGAAATTGCATTCGATAGTGGTCAAAATGGATATTTTCGTTGAAAATATGATATTGGAAATTTTTCGCGATTGCAATACTTCCTTTTTACTTCGTACATGGAAGTAGAAATATTGCAGACAAATTTATTTGGAAACTGAAGACTTGGTTTCTTCAGTCGAGCCGTCAGAATTACCACTTTTATCCATTTTTTTTCTTCCTCTGCTGACTCTCGCACTTAAAACCAACTCCTTGTTGCTTCGGCTTCTCATCTTCGACTGATTCCGCTCTGGGAACAACTCCATTTCTTCAAGTTTCAGGCAAGCTACTAGCAGTGAAGTTAAGTATTGAAATCCTTCTTCCCCTACATGAAAAGAAAATAAAAAAAAACGCAGTGTTAAATATTTCTGTGTATAATAATGAAAATAGGAGCTCGTACATAAGGTAATCAAATTTAACAACTGCAGCAGGCATTGTTAATGACAGTCGCTTGTATACTGTCATATATAAATTATCATAACTCAAGAAATAATATGAATATTACAAAACGTTGTTTTGCATTTTTTTCAGAAATTAAATATTCATAAAATGCCAAAATCTCAAAATCGATCTTTCGAAGATTTGAAGGTCCTTTGACCCTTAAAAAAATAAACAATACTAAATTAATTTTAACGCTCTGACTAACAATGCCTTTAACTAAAAGATCCCAAATTTCCGGAAACTGCTATGAGAAAGTGGTATTTTCTTGATTTTAATGAAACAATGCCTCTAGGACTTTATGCCTGGATTCATGTACTTTTAATATATAACCTTCATTTCTTGAACATATTTTCAGATTCATACGTTTATACGTTTTTGCGGACATCACAGAAATATTCGAGGCCTTATATAATGCTCTGCAGGTCAGAGGATTTTAAGCATGTTTTTCTTCCTCTGAATGCTTCTCGTGTTCATTTATCATTTATAAATTGCTTGATGCAAAAACCGGACCAAAGGTTGCCAAACGGCCACCAAGTTTGGCGACTTTTCGCAAAATGTCGCTAAATTTGAAGGCGAAAACATGTCGCTAAAAACGTTGCCAGCTTGGCAATATCTCGCCAAATTACTGAGATGCCCATTTACTCAATGTTCAATATAGACTTGTCCCTGTGTCCTTACGTTTCTGGCATAGCTTCTCTCTATTTTTTTATCGTCTTACATTATACAGAAAACTACAATAATTTCGCATATAATTACACTAAAATCATCTATCTATGTGCAAAATTCGTAACAATACTTTAATACTTTACCATTAATATACTAATAAGGTCTTTGTAACTATATAAATAATGAGCCTTTTGCAGAATTTTATTTGAAAACGCAGCCGATGAAATTACAAATATTATAACTGTACAGCATATACTTGCATTAGCGGCTATGGGATAATATATTTCCCTAATTTGTTTTAATTTGTATTTACACCTTTGTCATGTTAATTAGAATGTATTCTGTTCTACTCCAACGACTGCTGAAGATAATTTAGATTAATGACTTAAAATATTCCTTATCCTTGGCATTACTTGTCATTAATTACAAATTTTGGTAAATGCAAACTCCGTTCTCTTAGTGCAACAATTAACTATTATCAAGTATAAAAATGTTGAAACTATCTCCATGAAAATAGAATTCCGTATTTGTTAATCATTTCTTAGATACTTTCTTTTTTCTCTTGAAGTCTTGCTGCCTTGCACAAATATTTCTTTCTATTTAACTTCGTAAAGTTTACTATTTAATTAATTTCTCTTTAAAAATCTACACAATCATGTGTACACCACATGATTTCCTTGTTATTAAATTATACGCGTTTTTTCCTGCATTTTCTTTAAGCTTATTGAATTGAATTAAATCTACTTAGTGGATAGCGCATAAACCACAGTAGAATAAATGCACTCTTTAAAACTCACTATATTTATTTACCATAGCGCACTCTGGCGGTAGGTTCCCTTAACAGCGTTGCATCTCATTCATTTTGTAACTCAGAATGCACAAAAATTATATCATCTGAAGAAATATCTAATCTTTGTCACATATTCTATTCAAGCACTGTAATAAATCTAAAAAGGTGTATAAAAAATTAAACAAATAAAAAAGAAACAGTAAAACAGTAAAATAAGGGAGGTGCAGAACTTCATATTATAGCAGTTCTATGTTCAAAGTTTTAACGTTCTGAGGCTACTTGTTTTTGAGTTATGCGAGATACATACTTGCATACGTACGTACTGTCGCCCTTAAAAAAATCTCTTCTGATTCCATTTTAAATCGCTTTTATAAATAGTTTGTAGAAAACGAGTCCTTTATTCTGTCCTTATGTACAGGTGTCAGGAGAAAACATCATTAAATTGCATTTGATAGCTGTCAAAATGGATATTTTAGTTGAAATATGATACTCGGAATTTTTCGTGAATACAATACTTCCTTTGCTTAGTACAATTTATATCACAAGTAACAGATTTTGATATAAATTACGCTAATATAGCATTCTTTTAACGGAATATGTATGAATAAGAATTAACGCATTATGTTACCGAAATGCTTGGAAAAATGTCTTCGATTACTCTGCGATATTAAAATTGCTGCTGAACTTGAAATTGATGACAAAGCCCGTTTCTAATATTTCTTTCCTTCGGCGTGAGTGTATATTTCAGGCCTTTCTATCATTAACTAGAACTGTGTTTGGAACCATCAGACCAGAGATGATTCGGACCTTAATTTCATAGACCCGCAATTTTGTGGAGGGAGGGGAGAGTTTTGTGGCTTATCGCCGTGTTCGGCAGTCACGGTTGAAGTGACGGCTTAGGGACTTTCTAGAGGGAGGGAGGGGGTAACGGAAGGTCCCGAACCTCGCCCGGCAGTGAACTGTTTTGCAGGATCGATACATTTGATAATGAGCTTATCTACTGACTTGGTTTTTACCTCCCTCTTCGGGGCTGTATTCCGAAAATAATGGGACTTTGAAAGCATTGCAGAAACTATTGAAAATGCTTGAGAATGTTCCCTTGCAAATGATCTTACCCATCTTCTTGTTATTAAAAGTGTAAATAAATTATTGGTACTTTAATGTAAGGAAGTAAGAAAGAAATCCACAATAAAAACAAATTTAATAATAGATTAATCTATTTTACGACCAAAAGTATGTATTTCCTTTTACGAACAACTGCACATAATTGCATACTTCCTGTTCTAACTACGCATTGTTAACGCGTTAGGCTGTTTCTGTGTTATTTAAGGTTACTGATTACTTCCAACAACCTCTACTCCAAAATATAAGTTTAATAAATTTAAGGAAAAAACAAAAGGCTAATCTGCTCCAGCTATAACTCTGTTCTGATACAAAACCCACGTCTTTAATCTGTCTTTCCGTTCCACTAAACTGAAGCAAGGGCCTCCGTATCGGCATATTTTATGTGTTTCCATTTCAGCAGTGCACTACTTTACTATCGTTTCCGACACTTCGCCGGAATAAAATACAGGTCCAGCGTTAAAAGCAGTTAGTCTTTGATGATTCTTATGTTGTTTAAGGTGACCAATTACATATCTAAGAGCTAAAATTTTAAAATAGCATAAAACTATCAAACTACAAAATAGCAAAATTACTGTTTTTCAACATAATTGATGATTAATTAGATAAGTGCATTTAAAACCTCAAACGCTTTCAAAGCCAAGTATATTTAAGACTTCATTAACAATTAATCATCCAATTTTTATTTAATGTGCCATAAATATCTAACTACTTAATATAAACTTTAAATTAAATGAGGCGGTTTTACTCTCCCTAAACATTTTTGAAACAATATACTGTCCGAAATATCCATTCTGGCTTGAAAATATAGTTTGCTTTTAATGAACTGTTTCTTTAAATTAAAAAAATATATAAATAAACTTAAAATATTTGATTTCAGTAAAATAGAATAAAAGATTTTTATAGTTGTGTACTATAATACAAATAAATGAACAACAGTGAAATTAAAGAACGATGAAAACTTCACTAAGAGACATTTACAGAATTCGTAATATATGCTAAATAACTGAATGCCGCGATTCTGCGCTCTAAATGGCTAATGCATGAAGAGACATCAGAGACATGGCAGTTTTATAAGATTCATCTACAGCAAATTTTGCACTCAAAACGTATTTACGATCATTTTAGTTTCAACATAATCCTCTTTAAGCTCTAAACGTATGCGCCTAAGTAGTATTGCTCATGAAAAGAAAATTTTTATACCACCATAATCCAAAACAATATTCCTCGTGGTTTTTAAACATTTTTCATGAAATTTCTTCAAACAAAATTATTTTATAAACACGAATAGAAATTTATGTTTTGATTTAATTAATCCTAGCTATACATTTCGTGTTTTGACTTAATTAATCCTACCTATCCGAACTACACAAAATACCTTAATTAATCCTACCTATCCGGACTACACAAAATACCTTAATTAATCCTACTTATAATGGTAATGTACACAGATTCTGTGGTGACAGTGCTTCACTTTTTCTTTTTTTGCTTCAAAAATTGTCTAAAATAGCCGTTAAAAATTATAATAAAAAGCAATGTTAAACGAATCTCATTAAATAGCATAATAATTTTTATTTGTAGAAACCCATAGTCACATTTTCTTGCCAATTTTCATGGCAAAGCTGTCGGATTTTTAGAAAAACAAATTTTAATTATTAGTGTATTTGCACAGATACAATTTTATGTTATTTTGTATCATAATATTTCGGAATATTGTGAATTTTTCTTAATAAGACATTCTTTCAGTTGAAACTGCTTCCATTGTAGATAGCATTAGCTTGCAAGCCAAAGATATATATACACACTCCAGTCACATTAATGTGACCATCACGTACTTTCCATGTCAGAGTTAAATAACCAATCACAGAAGGCAGGTGGCAGCACAGTGCAGTTGAGCGTATATAAAGGGTGTGTGAGGGCTTCGGAAAACATTTCAATCGTTGGCGTAATGCAGAAACGAAGCGATTTATCCGACTTCCAAAAGGGCATGATCATTGGCTTTCGGGCCAAGGGTGGAAGCATTTCCGAAACGGCTGAGTTTGTGAACTGTTCGCGTGCCGCCGTGGTAAAAGTGTACCGTGCATGGCAAAATGGGACTGTCCAAAATCAGCGACGTGGCAAATGTGGTGCACCATGGGCCATAGATGACAGAGGCGAACGACGGTTGCGGAGATGCGTTCGGGCAGATAGACGGGCTACCGTTGAGCAACTGACCACCAAAATGAACCAAGGGGCTACCAAAAGTGTCTCCCAAAGTACTATTCAGCGAACATTGCTGCGTCTGGGCCTCCGAAGCAGACGCCTGGTTCGTGCACCTATGCTGACTGCTGTTCATCGACGGCGAAGGCTAGAATTTGCACGCCAGTACAGCAGCTGGACGTCCACTGAGTGGCGACAGGTTGCGTTTTCGGATGAATCGCGTTTTATGCTCCATCGGACAGATGGACGTTGGCGTATAAGGCGTGAAACCTCTGAAAGGAACCACCCTGCAACCATTGCCGGAACGGTCCAAGCTGGAGGCGGGAGCATTATGGTCTGGGGAATGTTTTCCTGGCATTCTCTAGGTTCACTGATCATTGTGGAAGGCACAATGGATCAATACAAGTACGCATCTGTCCTTGCGGACCATGTTCACCCCTACATGCGCATTGTTTTTCCTCAGGATGATGGCATCTTCCAGCAGGACAATGCGAGGTGCCATACAGCTGCCAGTGTACGTGCGTGGTTCGAAGAGCACCAGGATGAGTTTACCGTCCTCCCCTGGCCAGCAAACTCACCTGACTTAAACCCAATCGAGCATCTGTGGGACCATCTCGATCGAGTGTTCGCGCCATGGATCCTCAACCGCGTAATCTAGCGCAGCTGGCCACGGCATTAGAGTCGGCATGGCTCAACATCCCAGAGAACACCTTCAGGGACCTATGTGACTCTCTTTCTGCACGTCTCGCAGCAGTCCGCTCTGCGAAAGGTGGTTATTCTGGCTTTTGACAGATGGTCACATTAATGTGACTGGACTGTGCATATATATATGTAAAATATAAAAAATACGATGGCTTTGCTCTGCGTGAACAGGCAGCCTCTAATTAACTTTTCGCAATTTCAGGATCTTTTCTCTAGACCAGTACTTTCGAGAACATTCTGGCATGTTATTTAACCGCTACTGTAAATACAGAGTCAGGCAATTCTTTAGGCTGACTGCTTCCTGCCATAAGGACCTTCGCTGCCCTGTCTATTTTTCTCCCCTTTGTTAGAATAAAATATGACGCAGAAATCTTACATTTTAAATCACTATTGGATATGTAATTTGGAGATCTTCGTCTAAAAGAAAAGTAATCTGCTGTTTTAATTGAATAAAGATATGGAGCTTTAAATTCTTCTGTGTCGTCATTTTTGCTGCATTCCACTAGACTAAACAACGCCCAGACTCTGATGTGAAGTGCCCATCCTCTAAATTATCATTTATACGTGTTTTAAATGTTACATGTATATATCGATAAAGTTTTAAATTGTTACGCCTATTAAGAGCAGATTTAAAGCATTACTATATGAATAGTTAATTAAAATATTCAGTCTGCACATTCACTCATTATTTTTTTTTAATTAAAATGTTTTTTAAATTCAAAAATTCCAAAAAACATTTCCAAAAATTCTTTAAAAATGTCTTTAAAATTTATTAATTCTCAGTATTTTTCAAAACAAATTATCATTTCAATTTGCATCTTACTTTGATATAAAATTTAACAGTTTCTCCTTTTTCTTACAATTCAGTTTAAAGAATTTTTCCAAGATGGTATCGTTTTTTTCTAATAAAAGTTATTGTTATATATATATATATATATACATATTATACAACAAATCAGACAGAAAGTGGCATCTTTCCATTTTGTTACCACTTTTAAGAACCGTTTAATCTGTAAAAACACCTTTGATCTGTAGTTACCCCTTTAATTTGTAGAAACCAAACAAATGCAAAAAAAATATCCACAGCTAATGCTTCTAATAAAACAGCAAGTTCACGTCTTAAGACACGAATGTTTTATATAAATTTTATACTGAGCCTAATGTTTATACATTTCTTCAAATATAATTGAGAGTTTTTTGAAGCCTTTGCTTAAATTAAGGAGAATTAAAAGATTTTTCTTTCTCTTATTATATTTGATCAAAAATGTCTGTAAAATTAATTAAATCGACTCTTAAGGGTTTTAGAGAGAGCAGCTTCGTTTGTGCTGTGTGTTTTCTCATTTCACCAGTTAGCTTCGTAATTAATCCATTAAGTTATGAAAGAACTGTTAACTTTGAAACTAATCTTTTAAATTAAAAAAGAAATGTTCACGGGGGTTTTTATGCTCATAAATATTTCTCTTGATGGATGTATTAGAAAAATAAATTCAGTATTGTGCGCTTCATAATAGCAGTTGGTAAGATCATAATTACGGTTTCCTAATATGAAATAAAATTTAATGTTTTCTACACTAAAATGAACGGAAATCAGACAAATGTCTTCCATTCTGTTAGATAATCTTTTAACATCATTCTGGTAGATTCATGATTCTGCGCTCATAGAACTTCTGGTTTTTATTATAAAAAATTCAACCAAGCGCGATTTCAGTGATTCATTATTACTGAAATTATTAATATTTAAGAAGTTTTGTAAACTTGTAAATAAATGACAATTCGATAGCACAAGATCGGAGCTATAAGGGGAATGCGACATTACTTCTCAGCTAAGCGCTAGTAATTCCGTTCGTGTTGCTAAGCATGCCTGAGGTCTCGCATTTTCAAGGTATAACACGATTACTTGGTATTTCTCTTTGATTACTTCCTTCAGTTTCGGTTGACAATAAGCATCTGAATTGAATCCGTTTGGTTGCTTGGAAACAGACCTTTGCAATGCCGCCAAATATACAGCATGATCTTTTCTGATGCAGTACAGTTTTCGACATGATTTGTCGTACCAGTACAATGATCTTTTTCAGTTAATCTAGACCATGTTAATTATAGACCATGTATTTTTCTTCACAATGATAATGCTCCAGAGAAGCATCAGTTGCATTACGTGTAACATGTGTACTGCAAATATTGATTCGTTGTGTTAAGGGAATTTCTTTTAATTCATGGTGAACCCAAATATCGAGCTTCTTAACGAGTCCAACATATCTCATGTGATTTCCAATTGTTACGTGTAATACATTTAGACGATACAATTTAATTAAGGCTTTCATTTTGTCATCATCAACCACAGAAGGTCAGCCAGAACGTTGGCCTTCAAGTCAAAAATCTTTATAATGAAATCTTTTAAACATATTCTGATGTAGAAAACGTTTATTTTTGCCTCCCATGTTAACATTAACCGTAAACTAATAGTAGTAAACAAAAATTCACAGAGTTTGTTTCTATGGCAACCTAAATGTCTCAGCCGCCAAATCTAGAAAGGAAAAAAATATAAGATTGACAGCGGTATAATAAAACGAAGGTAACGCTGTCCATGTGTGCAAACTGAAATTACTTTCTTGCCCGTCCAATAATTTGTATTTTATGCTGTGACCAATTAGGTAATTTAATAGAAAAATTGGATCTTTTTGTACATTAGGACTACTTTCATTAGAATGTTTTGCTTGGACTTTTATGAACGAAGAAACACTTGAATTTCTTCAAAGAGTCGCCATGTTCAAATATATTTATGTTAAGATAAATCCACCTGATGGTGAGGACGAATGTTTCCATCACTACCAATGTGTTTACAGTTAAATTAAACTATCGAGTGAATTTATTTTTTGAACTGTCCCTTCCTATTTTCGTTATATACTATAATATATTATATTATTTTAAATATAGGTATCTGGTATGAAATTGTACGTTTTTGGCTCATCACGATGCTCCAAATACGTTCATGCAAATCTGTTGTATTTTTCACTGTAGGCTATTCCGGCTTGCAAAATATTTTATGGAAATCCTTTACTGCCGCATAGTAGAAAACCCTATCCTTTACTTTCAAATAGATTGGAACCGGCTCTTTAAAGATATCTCTATAACGTTCCTTTTATTTTCATTTCAAATACTGCTTTCTGAAACTTTTCAATACCTTTAAGATGCAAGCAAGCTCTCTCCTATCAAACAACCCTGAAGCTCTAAGCAGCAGGTCCTTTACCATTAATGGTCTTTATACTCAATGGCAAAACATCGAGGAAAGAACATCGCGTGCTGCCTCAATACCCTCCATATAGAAGGAGGAAATTAGAAAGGGAAAATGGGATTGGGAGGGAATGCAAGGGCACCCAACATCACTGACACAGCCTCCTTCCCCCCTGAGTGTGTACCCGATAACGGCAATAACTTGATGAGACTGGATGGCCCGGCGTTGTGCAGGATATCAATCACGGGTGTATGGAAGTCGATCGCTTTTGTTCGTCGGTCGCGTGTGTTCTTGTTCGTGCGGTGCAGGGGGGCTGTGGAAAGGGTCATTTCACTGAATCTCTTTTTTATCCCCCTTCAATGTTGCCGATCGCTTTACCGCGTAAATTGTATTAGGACATTAGCAAAATTAAATGCGGGGATGCGTATAACTCAACTTGTGCTCTAGCCGATTGAAATAATACTACAATTTTGTAAATATTATTTAATAAATCACAAAGAAATAAAAAGATTTCATTTATGCAACGAATAAAATGTCACGAATTGATCATGTTCTGTACCCTTGAGTAAACTATCTCCTTCTACACAGTAGGCTTAACTTTCGACCATATTTCTAGATATACACATTATTGTGCCAGAAAACCTGTAGCTAAAAGCCTCTTCTTTCGCTCCAGAATATTTTTTTACTTATTCTTTCACTTATTCATAACTGCATTTTAAACGAAAGTCAACCATAGCAGCAAATGTGCATATAATTTTTTACTGCGAAATTTTTTGTTCTTGCTAAAATCATAAGTAAAGTTCCTGCCAATTTGCCTTTTATTCTACATCGCTACACCATTTTCAGACTAGATCTGTCGCATTTAATAAGCATTTCATCAGAAATAAATTTTCCTTCACTGTTTAACAGATCGCGTTTTATTGCGCTATACAAAAGTATAATTAGACCAAAGGGGCAGTAGCGCAGAAGGGCTATTAGTTTGGAAGCAACATTTTGCGTTGTTTCACTACAAATGCTAGTTTCTGTTTTCAAATTATTGCCACCGAATATTACCGCCCTGTATTATACTTAAAAAAATTAAATAATGAAGAGTCTGCATGAATGTATGCATGTTTCTGGCATTGTGGAAAAACGACGGTATCCAGAACCATCAAATTTTAAATAGCGTAATCCTCCACTCGAGCATGGGCACCTGAACGCCCTAATTTTGATTTTGTTTTATTATCTTTTTCATATTTTGTAAACATTTAACGAATTTTTGATTAAAGAACTCAACGATTTCTAAGCAAGCAATGGAAATACGGTAGGGAAAATAACATTTTCATCTCCACCGCGCGAGACTGTCTGTCGAAAATTCTAAAGATATGCTGTTCTTAAATATTTTGTGATATTGCTGTTGAACTGGATTTTATGTGGTATAAGTGCGAGAAACATGATATTCAATAAATAAAGGTAACACACAAAACGTTAAAAAAACGCCTCATTGAGCGTAATTTAAAATTTGAAAGCTTTCAGATTTTACTTTTTTCTTTCGCATGACGATAAATGTGATAATGCTTCCTCTTCTTCATGCATTATAACACCTCCAGATTGCAGAAAATTGAAAGATAATGTAGACGCACAGCAAATACTACAATATCGGCTTCCGAAATGAGAGATGCTATCGTAGGCTTTTTTGGGAGATTTGGCTTATATTCACTGTATGTACTATAAAAGCCTCGGAAATGGCCATACCGTCATTTAGCCATGATCCGACTCCGGATCGAACTATCAGTGTTCATGGATTTTACCGAATCAGTTGCTGGTGGGTATGGAAATACAGGATAGAAAACCATAATTCTAGTGCCCCCTGACGTAGATAAGTACAATGTCTTTAATTCTTATTAGTATAGAATTTTACAGTCACTTACAAAAGCTTTATTTATTTCCCTGCGGACAGAAATTAACAGCAGATTTAGTCATGAGGTTAGGAAGACCGTGTATTATCTTTATCAAGCATGCGGAATTCAAATTCGAGTTTATGAGTCTTCCGTGAACACCGTAAAATAAAGTGAGTAATTAAAATTTGAAAATAAATATTATATGACATATTTACTAACTGACATATTTACTAACATGACATATTTACTAACTCAATTAAATCCTGTTAGAAAAGTCAGGTTTTATATTTGTAGAGACTTTAGGTATTTTTTGAAAGCATGAGACATGAAAAATGAGCAATGCCCTCTCCGTGACTCGAACCACGGACCTCTCGAATACGCGCCGAGTGCGCTGACCACTGCACCACAAAAGCATGCTAAGAAGGTGGGAAAAATACTTTATACATTAAAAGATGAAGTATAAATATAGATGCCTTTAAGGGCTTAATTCTTAGTCTACTGAATAAACAGTTAAAAACGTTTCGAAAGAAATACTGAAATTTTATTTATCTTTGGCCTGTACCAGTCTATTTGAAAGTTTCATTTCTTCGCTTTTCACGTTCATTACTGACCGAGTGGATACGACGGAAGAACACTGATAGTTCAACCCAGGTTTGAATCTCGGCAAACGGTTTTGCGTATTCAGGGCTTACCCGTGTGTAATATGAATAACTTAACACAGTGGATCAACTTCTCAAGAGTCTACCATTAAAGTATCTCTGTTTTGGCAAATATCTCATCACTCATCTAATGCCATTTGTTAAAAAGTTTCGAAAAACATTTGTATCTTATACATGAAACTTGAAGTGTTTAAATATGGCTGTTAGAATGTGTTAGCTTACTTTTTATAGAAGACATGTGTGATAGTATCTATGATAGTGTGTTTTGTGTTGAATTCAAAAGGAGTTAAACATCTTTCGACTATTTGGTGATATATTTGCATTCGGAGCAAAGAGTGTTATAACAATGTGACTGGAATTCTTATGTCAGAAACAAATTCCTCTCATGGCGAAAACTATCATATTTATCAGATTTCTCATCCTTTGAACTCTCTGTCTTATCGACATGGCTGTATAGAGTCAATGTTTTCTAACTATGTAAGCTACGCAAAACAATAAATCGCTAGTTTCTAATAGATAAAAGTAATATTCTACTGAAGGTATCAAGTATATTATGAGCATTGAAGGAAGAATGTGCGTTTTGATAGATGCTGTGTTGAAAATGAAGACGTAAATTATTTATACTTCGAACAGAATTGTGTTACAAATATTTTTTACCGGTTTTATGAGTATTTGACTATAGTTTGGTTCCAAAACGACTTCAATTAAAATCGATGAACAGCCATGAAATTCAGTTGTAATATCTCTTTAAAATACAGCTGGTAAAACCTTGTTTACACAGGAATGAATTTCATTTAGTTTCATAGTAGTATCTTACATATCGGAAACATCGAACGTATAAAATAACGAAAAAGCATTTTGAAAGTAGTCAGCGTCAAGCGTATGCAATCGAAAACAAAACACTCCTCACTGTCCTTCAGGACAAATACTGCGTAATTTACGTGATACACATATTGTCGTGAGTGGCAAGTCCTGTATTTGAAAGGTTTGTCCTGGTAGATTGTGTGTTGATTTCCAGTATTTTCCTTTCAGTATATTTTTATGAAGTGTTAAATCTAAAATTCACGAAGCAATCTCCAAATTAAAACACACAGATGTGTAAAAAACAGAGAGACAAATTTTAGCTCCATTATCTTCAGTTAAAAGCTGAATGATTTACAGCAATTATATATATATGCATATATCTGTAAAATTGTATGCCGTTTCTTCTTGCATACAGAATGTATGTATCATTATATGTAATTATATAGCTTCGTATTCATAAGATGCTTAAAACGTGAAGAATAAAAATATGAATTAACTTTTTAAATTGCATAACATTCCAAAATGCCTTTAATTAACGATTAAATCGATTTAATTTTTTTTATGGAAATAAATCTTTGATTATTGTATCCCGGATTACGTATCTAACTCGGAAAGAATATTTTGCTTAAAAACATCTAAATGTAATACGAAGTAATACGAATACTAAGAAATACGAATCAAGAAATAAGAAAGAAATCGAAAAATACGAAGACTTTTCTAAACAGGTAAGCATAGCCTATTTAGAAACGTCTGCGTATTTTTCTATTTTATTACATTTCTACTTCCTATCTCTATTACATTTTGTATTGTATTATTTTTCTGCGCAATAATATATAAGCCCAAAATAAAGTAAAGTATGGTAAATAAGTCTGAGCACTTAAATATCATTCTTGTATAAATGCACTAAATCAATCACTAAAGTTAAACCATCTGGAACGTTTACACATTCTACAGCTATTTTTATGCAAGTTCTGCAAGAAAATAATAGACTATCACGCGATGACTAGAAATAGAATTATAATACTATGTCATCCACAATAATAGGTCATTATGTATCCTATCATCTCCGAGAAAATTTACTAGCCGCAGCATTAGAAAAAATAATCCTTTAAACTTTTCATATAGGCTTATGTTAGTGAAAGAAATATGAATTGCTGCAGTGAAAACTTGCATGTCTCTTTCTGTTAAGGAAACAATCATGGTATTTATCAGTAATAAAACAGATTCAGTACAGAATTTTGTTTATATAGAAATTTATCATTTTTGTACTTAATCCAAGCTGGCAAGTATTTGTAAATTTTACATGCCGCCATATAGTGCTTTTTGAAATAGGCGCATATTAATGGTGTAATTAGAATAAGCTGATGGCGAATTTGTTTTAAAGCATTTATTCGGTATTGTTGAAGTAAGCATTTGTATATTGATCATATGACGACGCACGAAAACCTGCTGAAGAAAATTCTATCGCCGGATCGGCGTGGGACGGAACGTTACCAGAGGTGTCTTGCAACTGCCATTCAAGCGTGCGAGCGAAACACTAAAGAGGGAAAACAAGAGAGAGGAATCAAAAACCTGTCTATTTACAGCCTTTCTAGCCAACGTCCCTTGCCACATTCGAAAAGGAATGGGAGTGAAAAGTGAGGGCTTGCCTTTACACGGTAATGTTGAAAAATTCAGATACTACAATTTTTGCAGGAAGAAGGCAAAATGGTATGTTGAGAGTATCTTTTAAAAGGCATACAAATGTACACCTAATCAAACTTTCAGTGACAAGAAAGTATTTATTTTATAACTGAAAATCAAAAACTCATATTACATATATATATTTTTTTAAATGAAGACAGCAGAGAATTAGCTATATACTCAGGCAAGGATGAAAACTCTATGTAAGCTGTACGAAGTGAAATTCTTATATTTACACAACTAATCTTTCCTGGACTCTGAATCCGAGTAATAAAGTTTAGCAGTCTTACCTACCCGATCAATAGTGGATCCATATTTCAAGTATAACAGGGAATGAAATAGAAATATAATTCATTATACCTTATCTATGCAATGAGATAAACAAATATTTGAGCAGAACGGATCTTGAATTTTGAAATTTATTACAAGTAATTCATAACAAAATTGGAAAAAATTCCTTTTCGTTCAATAAATTTGCTAATATAATTAAACTAAATGGAAGCATTCAGTTTTTCAGCGATAAATATCGTAAGATTCGTATGGGCGTCAACTGAAGCCTCGAAATTCCAACTACGAAGATATAAACATCCCTTTATATGGCCCTTTTTCATAACGTCTTGATGTCATTTATCTCAATAACAAAGATTCAAATTAACTAATTGCGGCAAAGCACTCAAAATTCACTTTCGTTTGCTTTAAAAATAAAATTCTGTTTACGTAAAGGTTTAATATTATCTGATGAAGTGAGAGCAGATGAAAAAATATCACGTTTATTATTCAGCTGGTCTGTCATGCTTCAATTCAGATAATGTATTCTCAAACGTTTTCATGTCTTTACTTACTGGGTTATAAGGTAAATGCCTTCAGATCATCAAACCAACGGAAATTAAAATTATGTCTAATACATCCTTATGAGATAATATTAATTGATATTGAAATCCATAAGAACACTTATTAAGAGAGGTATATCTGGAACATATAACTTTTGGAATGTGAAATGTTTAATGTTGAAAATAATGTTTTCTGGATATTTTGGAATTGAACTAGGAAATATTATATGTTATAATGTAATGTAATATAATATATTATGTTATATTCTTTTCTTTGGCAATTTTTCCCTTTAAGTGCTAATTCATTTGAACGACATAAAGAGTTGGCTTTCTTTAGACAGTGCACAAGGCCAGATTCCAAAGGCAGATTAAACTAAACTAGACCCTAGAGCTTATGATCCCACAAAACAATGAGATGCAGTGTTGAGCCAAAAAGTCAACTTGTTTTTTTAAGTAAAAGTTTGTATCAGAACTTGAGTTTTTAATTTTTGTTAAATTGTGGAGGACATGACAAATTTTTTGGAATTAATGAACATGAAATTATGCATTATATTATATCGGTGAATTAAACCAGTGTAATAAACAACTGAATTTTACAAAAGAAAAACGCACATAATCCGATCATTCAAAGCTTTATTTGAACTAACTGATTATGTCAAAGGAAAATATGTCAATTTGGAAGAATTTGTAAAGGAAACTATAACCCATTTCCATAATATATGATGCAAAATATAAAAGCCTTTTCAAGCAACTTTTCAGCTACTGGAAATAGAAACTAAAGCAAGTATCAGTGTTTGAAGTCTTTGGCCTTCCTACCGCTGCTGGGTCTGCAATCTTTCAAGAGTGATAAATGAATAAGAAATTCCATATTTTGGAGTAAATATTGCATAATAGCTTTCACATTACTTCAGAAAAGTTGAAATTTTATTTGCTTGCATATTTTACAACTATTTTGAGTTATTAGTATCGATACCCCTTTGTTGACTTCTTATTAAATTCTTGTTTTTCCTGTCTCTTCGGTTCTTTAAATTTTATGTAGTTAAGGTGAATTTTGTCATGTATATTATTATGTGTAACATATGGATGCAATTGATATCGATTTTGTGGCCGGGCTCATTCTAATGGGCTAAATTGCCGAGGCACTGTTTTCCAAAAGTAAGAAAAAAAGTAATATTATTGAAAAATAGTTTGATAATTACACGTAAATTAGTATAAGTAAAAGTTTGTGGATAAATCGAAAATGCAGCTTCTTGTTAAACACAGAAAATAAAAGCCCAATCAATTTAAATGCATATATCTTATCTCAGGTCGCAACAGGTAACAAGTACGTGGATCTTCAGTCTTTCCTTTTACATCCGTTTCGGTCACAGATGCTTCTCTTCTTGCAGACTGGAAAACCATTTGTCTCTTTGCCCCTGTTCCCCAATCATCTAAATGTACCCATAGGGATTCTTTACACTGTACTCTGCTCTTCTAATTTAACAATGAAGCACCTCTGCAGACTGACCGGGGCTTAATTGTCACATTTGTGGTCACCATTAAAAGCTTTCTCCTCGTAAAAAGAAGGCGAAGGGACCCTGCATATAAAACCCGAAGACTATTTTTATTTTGTTGATAATTACTTTATCGCAGTTTATTGGGTCATTATTCTCTCTCCTTAGTTCTTAAGCGAAGTTTATTCTGTTAGCATTGAGTAATAAAAGCTGAAGAAGAGAATATAAAAGAAGTATGTTTTGACTCTTTTCCTTGAATGATTAACGAGCTGAAATGCTCATTAATTAGACAAGAATATAAACTAGATCATGCTGAGAAAGGCTGCTTTATAAGAACTTCCATATTATAGTTTTTATTTTAATTAATTCAGTTATCATATAATTTTGGTTTTATCGTAACTTGCATTTGTGTTAGCTTCCACTAGAATGCAAATTATTTAAAGTACACAAGTGCAAAGTTCTTGAGTTGAAGAATGAGTCTTTGACAACTACTGCTGACCTTTATTTTGCAATGCTTCCTACTCCTTGCAATGAATTATCGGTTTTAGCTTCGGGAAGCTGGGTATACTTCGCGAATGGTCAGTGCTCGAGCCTAGGCTTATTTAAGCACATGCTGATTTCAATTTGTATTTATTTAATAGCATGCTGATTGTAACTTTACTTAAATGTTTGTATGCTTGCCCTGAATTTTCCGTCACTTGCCGAAGCTGTGTTTCTGTTACATTCCTGTTTTGCCTAACTATCACACTGAAGTGATAATAAATAGGTTTTATTTTAAGCCGTAATATTTTAGTCAGTTATTTTGTAGTCAGAAGGTAAGATAGAATTATAATTATAAGTTGTATGATTGTCTTTACAGTTTTAGCAATTTGGAAATTTAAATTCGTGTAGTACCACAGTGGTAAGGTGGATATTATTTGAAATAATTTTTTTGAATATATATGAGTAAGTATTGATGATAATAAAATCCACAAAATATTCTGTTAGTACCTCTGACCTTTGAACAATGCTGTTCTACTTATAGGTAAACATTCTACTAAAATAAGTTGTAAATATTTTTGGAAATTAATAAAGTTTCAAAACTCTTGCATGCAAGTTGTTTCATAAAAATAATTAACACAATTTATGTGCAATATGAACGCCGGTATTTATCGCCATTATATTTTACAGTGTTGTATATAAACATTTCTTATTTTTGATTCAGTATTAGACAGATATGTAATATGTACTATAGCGTTTGCAACGTTTGAGAGAATAGTAATGTCGCTATTGTTAAATATATGATTTCATCCTGGAAGCAAATGATGTAAAATAAGTATCCATTAATTACAATTCTGTAAATATATTATCTTATTTTTAGAATCATTTTGAAAACTTTTCGATTCTGTAACCTACTTCATAGTAAGATTACAGTATCTAAAATATATTACATACATTAAATATGTTGTCACTGGAACTTTCGGTTCCCAGTAGTCTTTGACACTACTAAGGATGATCACTCTCCTGACTTGTCCTGGAAAAATCTTTTAGAGTATAGTCACCTTGGTATTATTCCCTGATACTTGCTGGACCCCTTCAAGAGAAGGGCCAGCAGACCAAATGACATTTATTTCAATTTTAAAAATATATACATTTGCAGTAAAATTAAGTATTGCAGATGTGAAAGATTCTGCATCATACATAACATAACTGCATATGATAATAGTTCGTGTTAACTAAGTCTTTGATGCTAACCATGATACATTAGTTTAGAATAATCCTGATACTTAAGTACCTAGTACAGCGTTTTTAAGCCCAGCATATCGCCGAAAAAGTATATCTCGATATCAGTGGCCCCTGTGCCAGTCCGTCTACAGAGGAACATATCCGCGGCGTGGCTGTTTCCTGTCTGCGGCGCTTGAACAAGCAGTCATGATCATTACACAGAACGGCATATATCATCACCAGAGGTATATTTTTCTACAGCGAATGAAGCTGTGCAGCGAAATTACATGTTCGAAAACAGTTGAGGCTACTCTCAGCGTTTAGGTTACTGAATAACATAAGGAGCAAATTGTTTGAAGTTTTTTGTTATTATTTTAACGAACTTAGTTTAAGATGAGTTATTTCTTTCGAATCATATTCCAATCGATTTCTTTATGAACAGAATATATTTTCACCTTGATATAAGGGACTTGTTATTGTAAGCTACAGAGCAATGTATTTTCTTACCTCATTTGTTAGCATTAACTAAATCTATTTGCTCTTGTTTAAGGTGATTACTATATTCTTATATTCTGAAAATCAGACAAACAAGAAAAGCTTGATTTATCGTCTGTCTGCACTTGATTGTATTTACTGAAGTATTAAACTTTCTGCGAACAGGCAGATTATGAGTTCGAATCCAACTGGCCTGTTTTCTGAGTTTTTCCACTGAAAATTCATATTTTATTCTTTCAGTAATTCTGTAATTAGAAAAGATCTGTTATCATAAAAATTATTAAAATTTGTGCATGCAGCATGCAATAATTTTAAGTTATTTTATTATTGTACATTAAATGATATTATTTGCATTATTTTATGATTATACATAAAATTTTATGTCAATTAATTATTTATACAATAATTTTACATTAATTACATAAATATAATTATTAGGCTTTTATGTTTAAATATTTTTTATTTATGTATTTAATGATTTATTTCGAATCTGATTATCAGCAATACATGTTACGTTTTACGTTATACATTCAGCAATCGAGATATTTTCTTCTTTCATGTAAAGGAATGGTCATATATTTAGGCATTATATTTGATAATTAATTGCTTTCCTTCCTCTCTTCGATAATTTTATCTTTTTAATTTATAAATTTTATTTATTTTTCGTATTTCACATTTTTATTGGAATTTTTAATCACTGGTACGTTCTTTACTTACTGGCATTTTAATCACTTTTACTTAATCACTGTTACTGTCACTTACTATGTATTTGCTTAAGCCACTTTTTTGTATTATTAATATTTTTACAACTTATTTTAAAAATTCAGCTCTTAAAAATAAAGGTATTGAAATTTACAAAGTATTACGTTTGTTTCGAAACCAGTGAAGGTCTCGTATTGGATACGAATCACGTCCTCTACTTTGACTACTCTGTTTGGCTTAGTAGCTCAGAGCAACTTAGATGCAAAAATCTCTTTCTCGTCTACACGAGGAGATATGTCTCCTCGTGTAGACGGAGCTTTAGTGCAAATTAAACATGAGACTGAGAAGAACATTCGTGGAAAGAACAAAAGGGCATGAGGTGCTTCCTTCTCGGCTGAAATAAGAAAACGTCGTTAAGATGCCTTTTAATGTAAAATCTAAAGTAAGTATTTCTGTAGATATCAAAAATCATATTCAACCCAAACCCCAACATTCTAGTTCCCTATCAGCTGACGTTGCAAAATCTAAACTTCACTATAACATATAGTGTTTATTGCAAGGTTTGGGTTTAAAAAGTACTGGCAATGTGTCTGTACTTCGGAAACAATTTCATTATCATTTATACTTACTATCTCTCAATTGATTTCTTGTCATGTTTAACCTTTATGCTAATTACTGGAAGGCGTTGTATACAATGAGTACTTTCACTTCTGCTGATGTCCTTCAACGACCGTTTAACACACAAATACACTCCTCTTATGTGTTGTAATGGATCTCTTGCAGTAGGGGTTTCATTTTAGAAAGATATTATAATCACACGTCACACCGATTGAATATGGCTGGTGTTTCTGTACCTTCCATCAACACCACTGCAGGAGATTCATCATAGTACTGGTATTATGACTCCACGAGCATTGTCACTGAAAATGATGTGATTTCTTTTAGTTATACTTTATTTCGAATTCGATCAGAACCATGCGATCTGAAATCGGATGGAAATGGTGGATGTCCCAGGCCTCTGTCTTAGTAGGTGCGTGACAGCGCTCACATTATGAGACCGCGTATTGTCACAGGATTTGTCACCTGTGATATCTACCTCCAATACTCATAAGAAAGCAACTACACTTCTTGGTTACAAGTCCTACCTTCATCTCCTCCATAACAAGGCACAGTGAATGTCACGGATCTACAGCGATGGAGACGATGGGACCAGAACATTTGCATTGAGTCTGTATGTCTATGATCTGTTAGCCAAAATAAAGGAATACTGCAAAGGATCCATTACAACTCCAGAGCAGAGGTTATTTGCTCTTTACGGCAATTGCTGAAGGACGACAACGGAAGAAGACGTGATGATCATATATGATGCTTTCCTGTAATTCGGCAGAAGGTAGTAGACATGGCAGACGATTATACTGAGCGACTGGCTGCAATTAAACTGAGTGAGCATGTGTCTTTACGAAAGAAAAGACTTTTCAAAACTATCGGCATGTTGGCCCAACTTTTTATTCAATTCTTGTATGTTCTGTCATTTTAATACGAAAGCATTGCATAAAGAAAACTAAATCTGTAAGTTGTATTTCATGATATCAACGAATTCAGTCGCAAACAGATGTGTTTTATAACATCGCAGCTGTGAAATGAATCTGAATGTCGCATTATCTATATATTTAAGAGCCCATATTTCAACATTTTGAAAGACAGAGAGATATGATGCATTAGAAAAATGTTTATGAAAGTTGCATTAAGTTGAAATAATTCTTTCAAATTTTTCTTTGAAATGACTACTGTCTTCGAGTTAGAATTCAAAACAGAAGGATTCAACGCAATTGATGATTTGATTGTTTAAAGTAATTTCAAAATGAATTTTATTCATTTTGAAATTTCTTCTGAATTTCTTCAATCTGAATTGGATTTTATGTGTTAGTCAGATATGCAAAAAGGAATATTTCAAGAAACGTTTTCAATTCAAAATTTTTTGTTGCTGCCAGATTTCTTTACAGTAAATCTAAATTAAAAATAGAATAGCTTTATGCGTTACTTTACATACCGGAAAGTGTTTAAAGTAATGTTCGCCCTGTACTGTCAGATAGTAAAAAAATGTAATGTACACGCAAATCCGAAAATAGTTACGTTGAGAAAAAGTTCACGCCCTCGCCTATTCTGTTCATATTCAATTCACGTGTTACGCTACTTGGAAGCTTAAAGATCACGAGTTCAAACTACTAACAGGAGTTCCTGACTTTCAGAGCATGATTAGTATCTCACGAAATGGCTGCCCACGTCACAAGACGTGGAGAAAATCGAACATAAGAGAAGACAAAGCTATCAAAAACTTCGCGACATTTCTCCGCTGCGGCGTGACGTCACGGGCTCCGATTGGTTGGAGAAAACTGGAAGTAGGCGGGCACATACATCCAGAGCGCGAAAATCTCTGCAGTCGATAACCGGACGGTTTGGAACGCTGCCAGAAAATGGGCAAGTGAGTGAAATATCGTCATATTCCGAATTTCGTACGAGTTAGTTCTTTTGCTTAGTTCTTTTCGAAGCGGGTATCGTTTGTGTTAGATACCGTCACGGTCCAGAACTCGCTACCTACGCAGGGGCGTTTAAAATGTCAAGAGGCAATTGTATTTTTCATTCATGCCACTGATTAGCAGTTAGCTTTCTTTGAAAGACATAAAAAGAATGCTATGTCATTCAAATTCTTTTGGACAAGATAAAGTTTTCAGAACTATTGCGAAATTGTTAATGACGAATTTGCTTTTGAGTAGGAAGTTACTAAAATAATTTGTGATCCTCTCAGCTTTACAGGCAAGTTAAGAGTTAAACGGGTTAAGAATGTTTGATAGTACTTATGTGTTCTGGTGTTTTGGAAATGTATAGAGCCTTCATTAACCCTCCGAGAGCTACGGGTCGAGCCCTTTAATTTCAAAGTTCCTCAAAATGTCATGAATAAGTGATATTTTCTTGATTTTAATCAAAAAAATTACTCTTACTTTGTAGCTTGATTCCTTTTCTTCCAATATACATCCAAACCAAATCGTACACATTAAAAGCTGGCAGAGAATTTATAAACTGTGATTTATTAAAATGAGAAGTACCACAGCCAAATTCTTTCAGACTCTAGCGAAGTTTAAGAAATGCCTGCAATTCATATCCCAATATATATAACAGAAAAGGCTTAAAGTGTACTGTAGTTTATTGCATGGATCTAGGATTATCTCCCCTTAACTGAGTGATGAGTCGTAATTCTAGCCGGACAGCATAGAACCCCTATAATAAAATGAGCTTCGGCATTTCTTTTATAAGAACGAGCTCAATTTCAGAAAAAGTAATTTAAAATTCCAATATTTTATTTTAGGAATAAGTAATGCTTAGAAATCGGTATTAACTTCTAAATCAAAACGCCTCTTTTCTTGAGAAATAAATCTATGCATGTAAGTTAAGAGTTTGGAAGGAAGACTAGCTCTTACCTTCATGTCAAAACTTAACCTCTTAGTGTGTTAGATTTGTAAGAATTTGTTTGAGAACAGATAAATGTTTCGTGGTCATCCTGGTCATGTCGTCTTATCTTCTAATTCCATATCGACAAGTTCAGTTATCCGCGCTTATAACAGGACGAGGAAAGTGAAACCTTTCTTATCTTCCTAAATATGTATCAAGTGATAATAAACATATCTTAATGGCCCAGACAAACGTCTCAAACCCATTCGAAACTAGAGATTTCCTACAGCAGCGAGAATTTTCGGAACTTTCAGTTTGATCTATCGACTTACGAAGTATAGAGGGTGGAAAGGTACCTTAACAGAATCTTACCTTCGTTCTGATCATGCAGATCCGTTCGGGAGTCTGGCCCATAACATATTCTGGCAGACAGCTATAAATATATCGGTAGAGAATCGTAGTTAGAGACTATTTTTCTATCAATGTTTCTTCTAAAATTGTCTTTCATATCTTTATAGTACTTTTAACATACTCTCTTCTTAGTTAAACGTTAACAGTTTTATTTTATTTTTTTCTGATATGCTGGAAAAGAATGATTTGTATTCTAATATCTTTTGATAAACATATTATGCTGTATACTGAAGGTTTACCTCATCGGAATCTCCCTTTGTTAGTTCTTTGATGTTTATCAGACAAAGCCTCACATGAAATTTGTTTTAGTATTCTGTGTTATTATTTAAATGTTCATAATTAATTAACTTAATTTACTAATATTTGTTTATCGATTTGCAATTTATTTAATTAATTTGCTAACATTTAGTTATCGATTTGCAGTTTATTTAATTAACTTAATTTGTTAATTTTTGCGAGTACTTGCTACTTACTTATTTACTTATTAATTATTCGTTATTTTATTTATTTGTTTTTGTTCTTCTTTCCTGATGTTCTTCCATAAGGTTCCGACCCATCTAATTTTTGAAATAAAGTTCTGATCACAGTATTATTCTGATTAAAAGCTTTCTGTACAGAATGCTTGTAATTTTAATCTGGAACTTAAAAGCTTTTATTTTTTAGATTAAAACTTAACATTTCAATCTGATTAAAAACGTTCTTCATAGCTCCTAGAAGTTAAATTAGGAAAAATCTTTTTTCTTCGATTGTTAATTGCCCTCTCATTATTTAATTATTAATGAAGCATCATACACACAGATAGAAAGTATTAAAAAGTAGATAAAGTACGTCCTTTATCATGGGAAAATATTTATTACAGGCAAAATTCTTAATAAACTAGTGTATAGTTATATAACACACATGGCCAAACTGCGACGCTCCGACACCTTAACTGCGGCTCACGAGCTACTTGCTACTTGCGATCTTTTGCCATCTCAAATACGACTTGTTTTGAATAAATATAGTTTTATTTCTTAATAGAAATGTAATCTAGAATAGAAATCCTGCAGAGCGACGCTTCTTTATTAATCGCTAATTTAATTTCTGATATTGTGTATGTAAAAAGTTGATAGATTTCAGATGGTCCACTGCTGGCGTATCGTCAAAGTAATAAATAAGTAAAATTACAAATAATTCCATTTCTGGTACCTTTTGAACAGGTAATAATCATCGGAATGTACTAATACAAAGTTAATCTAAAACGCAATGCTAATATTTTTATTTAATTAATATTCCCGATATTTTCCCTCTCAGGTTAATTTTACTTCAGGCAGTATCTGCTTTCATTCTTGTTTCTTGTATGATCCCGTTGTTCACAAGTGTTGCGATCTACCTGGAAGATTTGCTATACGTTGCTGGGTACTACTTTTATTCAGTCCTTGAATGGCCTGAGTAACTGCTGAAGAAACCTGTTTTGCCCTGAAATCTATATAGAACTCTTTTAATCTGTTGAAGAATTTTACTAGGATTTTATTTTTGTTGGAGTGAGCCTTCAATTTCTTACTTGGTTAAGAGACTTATCTCAATTTTCTGCGGAGCTCCTTCAAAATTAATTTCCTATCCCTGACCAAGACAGGTATTTTTATGCAATTTTTATGCATTTCGCAACCACTTACAATAATATGCTTAATGGATAATTTCCCACATGAAAAACTATCTTCCGTAATAATTCCTTGGGAAGAATCACTCGTTTAACAATGATTTAAATGTTACTCAGAGTGTTTGTTTCCCATTTTATCAAATATTGTTATTCTAGATAGAGATCTTTCAGCTTAACCATCAAATTTTCAAATCAATAACGCTGCATCAAGCAATGAGGGATGAACACAACACAAACGTCTCTCTTCCCCGAAGTTACTGTCGAAATCGGCGTCATGATATTGTTCAAATTTCTTTAGTTTCTGATAGTTCGCATTTTTGGATTTCTTGTTTGATGATCCTCCTTCTTTCTAGGTTAGAAGCATTTTGATGCCCGGCATGTCTAAATTTTGTCTCCCCTTAGTTCTGCCGCTTTGCAGCCTGGGCTCTAATGCCAAGCACAACACTTTTTTAACGTGTTCATATTTTTTGTCTTCCTGATTTTTGATCATCATGTCCGTCTGGCACGCCCTTCGTGAAAGCTTAACAGCCAAACGAATAGTTGTAAAATGGTCCACTGTTTGATCACTACAAATTTCAGGCAATAACGGGAAAATGTGCTCCCTTAAACGTTTAAAGTCTGATCTTTTATTTTCTAAGGTACCTCTGCTACAGACTCTTTTTCAATTTATTTCTCCATTTGAGATTTATTTTATGTACGGAGGCTAGGTAACCCAATGGAAAGTTGTACAATGTAACCCTAGGCTGAGAATAATTTATCTTAAACTTTCTGTGTTATTATTCTTAGAAATTCAAGAGAAGACGTTAAGTCTTGTGATGGTCTTTAGGGTCCAACAATCAGAATATGGTGGATACATACACCTTAGCTTAGGGACTAAACTATTGTGCAGACGTCTTCCGTGTAACAAAAGGCCTACTCATCGAACGTCTTTGCATGTCCATAGAAATATGAAGAGTTAGTATCAATATGAACATAAAGAGTTCATGTTAATTCTGCACGTGCGAAATAAATTCATTATATTAGTAACGAGAATGTTTTCTTTATGTAACATTAGTTTTGATTTGTGATGTATTGGAAAAACAGCTCAAAATAAACAGCTAGGTTGAAAAGTTCGACTGTTAGACAGCTGGAATATGTGCTTGACGAAGGGTTTATATAGTTCAGCATGCGCTACTAGATTCATCAGCAACAGGTTATGTATGTCCAGAATTATCGTAACGATTCAAGAGGTCGTTTCGAGAATTTTCAATGATGCCTATGAACTTCGCTGGCTATTTCCAAAATTATCAGGATAATTTCCAGAGACAGTTTCAAGAATTTTCAATGATGCGCATTAACTTCGTTATATATGTCCAAAATTTTCAAGAGAATTCGAGAGATTGCCCAGTACAAGATTTACAGTTTTTTTTACTTTCATGATATTTAACTTTTATGAACACAAAACAGTAGATGTAAGATGCATTTATTCATTTATTCATATTTACGTGTAACCATGCTAATCGCATATTCATCAATTTACCTCGAAAGTTTCTTTATATTCAAAATCTGTCCCATTGTTTTTGAAATGATATGAATTTGGACTTGCGGCTCTGGAACGTTGATAGAATCTATCATGCGGCTCCCATCGTCTTGAACTTTGGACATCCCTGTTATATAACAATGCACCGTTTTTTCCTTTAAAAATTAATTACTTTCACAATGTTATGAAAATTCTTTTGAGGTGAACTTTGGTAATCAAAGGTTCATTTAAATTATGTCTCATATTCAATGTCTCATATGTCATTACTTTTACATTTTAGCTTAACTTTATTTTTACAAATGGAGAAATAAGATAATGTTTTAGTTTACCTAACAAAAATTTTAAAGAATATATTTTTCCCTAGGGCAAAAAGTACTGAAATCTTGCAACGGGACATATTTAATTTCCATAATATGAAAAGGTATAACGTTTTCACTGTCATTGAAATTCATCAAGACTACATTAACATATTTTGTTTATAAATTTCTTCGAATATTTAGTTGCTAGGTGCAGTATATATACTCAAATTATGAGAAGCGGATTAGAACAGGATTTCTTAAACGCTATTGTAGATGACACGCCTTAGGCATTGTACTGGTCTAATGATGATTATAAGACCAATATACGTTATGTCTAATTTAAGCCCTTCAAGAAATGAAGCGGTTTCAAAATATTTATGACTAGCTATACTGTCTCTGCACGTGAATTCCTGAATATATGAATATTTGCGACAAAAATATTTTAAAAGCAAATATATATATATATATATGTTGAATCCTACATTGAGCTGCTAGAGAGAGAGTGGGAACGTACCGTACCTCTGTAGCGTGAGCTTCTGATTCTGTAGTTATTGGTGGTTAAAGTGACTTAACTGCTATTATTCTACTGCCAGTAGACTTCGAAGCAGTCCCAGGTAACAATTCTACTGTTCTAAAATTCTACTGTTACATCTCACTGAACATAGAGTTGTAGGGATTTATATTTATTTTGACTAACCAGTTACGTTTATGCTTTCTTTCCTATAAGCCTTCAGTCTCGTAATTGTCAATGCCGTAAAGTTGGTAGCGCGCTTGAAGAAATGCAATTTCTACCAGTAGGAGAAAAAGTTTAAATAATGAACTTTAGAAGGGAAAGTTAGAGAGAGAGTGGAAAAGTGCTGTACCTCTGTAGCGTGAGCTTCTGATTCTGTACTTATTTGTGGTTAAAGTGACGCAACTACTATTATTCTGCTGCCACTAGACTTCGAAGCGGTCTCAGGTAACAATTCTAGTGTTCTAAAATTCTACTGTTCTGTTAACATCTTTAAATTTCAATTCTTGTTATTTGAATTACCGCCCGAGCTAGGCGTAGTTTGTGAGCGTCCAGTCGACGCATTGTGAATTTTAAAGAATCTAATAAAAGGTTCTTTTAACCCTTTTCCTGTCTGGTTCGTGCACTTACTTCAGCAGTCACAGTGAAAGTTGAGTAACTAGACATTACATAGTTATGAACGTTTAAATTTATAAAATACGTAATTTTATTAAAAATATAAAAGAAAGTTTTAAATATTTTTAGGAAAATACAAACTGAGCCTTTCAAGAAACTCTTTAGTAAAATTTTTTTCATTTTAGAGTTTAGAGATTACGAATTCTCAAAATATTTTGGGAAGCGTGTCATCACTTAACTAAATTTCTGATTCTTGTTCGATTGAAATATTAGAAAGTGAAACTAACTACAAATTTAGTCCATTGAAATAATTGTTTTGGGTAGAGAAATAGGCACAATATTGTTTAAATATTCAGTTCTTTGTGTGTTTAGTTGATTACTGAAAGGTGCTCAAGCGTACCTCTTTAGGAAGTGATGTCTTCGGTGAACCTTCCAAGGGAAACTGGTTTTGTATTCGCGGTATACATGAAGCCAATCACAAAAAAAAACATCCATGCAGCAGATCCGTTCGCTAAGATCTCATCCCGATCAAATTACAAGTTTTCAGCAGTCTTATCCATTCGGCTACTAAGTTGAACTACAGCGGTCAACGATACAACGTTTTAGAAAATCGTATGGAACTGAATAGCACAGTTAGTCATGTAAAGAAATTCGTTTAGTATCTGCGACCAAAATTGTTTAAAAAATGTTGATATAGTGTTTTCTGGTTTGGATTTCAACGTTTCATAACAGGATGTTCGCCTAACGTTGGTTTACTGAAAGATCTTTACTACTTCGGAAACCTTAGCTTTAAATTTCGGATATAGTATGAACATTTGCGAAAGTAGTATTTTTGTGAAATTGGAGGATTCAAAATCTGTGACCTGAAAGTCTTTTTGAGAAGTTTAGTTGGTAAAAGGAGCATCAGAAACTTGAAAATAAGAATTCGGATGAAGTTAGATAGATAGCCTTCGTATACTTTGATTTAATTAATTAATTAATCTCCCAAACAGTTCAATGAAATCCATCCGCAGATAATTTAGTAATTTTGTCCTATTTTGTTTAAAAGGAAAACAAAATTTGAGAGGCTAATGTCTTTAATTATCATCAGAGGATTTTTCATCTAAAATAAGTAATCGGAATTATTAGGAACATAATCTTTTCACCATGTAACGTTTATCCTAAGTTTATTAACAGTTATTTTAAGTTTTGTATCTTTCCTGTTTCATTCTAATTTCAGCTTGCAATTTCCTGCCAGAATGTAAATTCAGAAACGCACTTAATGCAAATGAGAAAGAGTAATATTTAAGTCGATACTTCACCGACTCAGAGAGAGAGAGAGTCTGATTCCCTGACTAGCGCGCGTTTGCCTTTTGGCTACGTCTCTCTTAGCTATTGCTACGCTCGGCCATACCTTAGGCCCTTGCTTGGCTTCGCCGATTTAATTAATACTTAGGGGCCAACTAGTTAGATCTCTGATAGCTTAGGCTACACATTTCAAACAGCTTAGTTAAGCTAGTTATTTTAAATTATTATTGTTTTAAGTTCAAGCCCGAGTGGAGGTTTTGTGTAAAGTTCCAAGTAGGAACTGATTGTAAATATACTGAAAACTAAAAGGCTGTAAACCCTCTTTAAGTCTTACGTGTTCTGTTCACACACTTAAGCGATTATTCACTTGCCAGTGTTTGTGGGGTTCTAATTTAGAACTTTAGAATTAAATAGTAAAACCCTACATTTGGCCCCCGAAATTGTTCTTAAAGAACCATGCCGCTGGGTAGTGAAGATTTCTCGTTGACCCCTCCCACCTTTCAGTTCCCTCAGGCACAACCAAACCCCATTGAGGATTTGGGTTCATCTTGGAAACGATGAGAGCGGCGATGAAGCCAACAGGAACGTTTGACAGCAAAGGATCCGTAATGACCTTTCTGGAACAGCTGTTACATTTCACGTTGTATCCTGTGAATCAGCCACAGAGATTAATCATCGCTACGTCGAACTTAAAAGGTGAAGCCCTCAGCTGGTACAAGAATATTGGCAAGAATTTGTTGGGGGATCCAGGATCTGAAACGTATACTTGGGAAAACATGAAAAATTCGCTATTGAAAGCATTTCCAGCTGTAAAAGGCCGTTCAAGACTCGAATCAGAATTATTTAGTAAATATCAAACTAATTTTGACGAATTAACAGATTTTATCTTAAGGAAGATCCACATCGTCAAATTGTTATATGGGAAAAGGTCCGACAATGAAATCATTGAAATAATTTTGCCGCGGTTGCAGACGAAACCTCAAGCTCAGCAGAATTCCTATCGACAAGAGAGGAAGGTAGGAAAGCCGGATAGAAGAAAAGGCGGTCAGACCAAAGCGTTGGGAAATAAAAAGCAGTTGGATAAAAATGGCGAAAAAAAGGATTTAAACTAATCACGGTGACTAGGAAGAGAGTGAAGTCACCGTGTGGGAAGGTAAATCCCTCAGATATCAAGCTGAATACGGAAGTCGTCCAAAATTAGGTCTTGCCAGAAATCCAAATACTGTTAAACGACGTCCCTATGACCACCTTACTGTCATAGGGGATACCGATAGATACCAGGGCTCAATGCAGCTCCTTGTCGAAGGATTTCTTTCAAAAACATTTTCGCCGTTGCAGACTGTTTAAGACAACGGGGCAACGCGTGATTGTTGACCAAGGCAAACAGTGTGTCTGTTTTGGAAAAGTGGGGCTGCATGTTCAAATAAAAAATCAGACGCAAAAAATTAATTTTCTTGTAGTAAAAAATTTATTAACTGCAGTCGTATTGGGGGTTGATTTCTTACTCGCAGCTAACGCAAAAATTAGTTTTAAAGATTCTACCTTACAGGTCAAGCTGGATAAAGTGGAAGTTGAACGAGACAAAATGCTAGACCTTGAGCTGAATCTCCTCGAAGAAGGAGAAAAAAACAAAATTCGAGCGTTGGTAAGAAAGTTTTCTCAACTTTTTAATGAAAAGCCTGGCTTTTGCCAGATTGTGTCTCACGCCATCGACACTGGTAATGAGCCTCCAGTTCGGTCTAAGCCGTACAGGTATGACCGTGTGAAGGAAGATATTCTCGAGCAACACATTAAAAAAATTCTAGAGGATAAAATAATTATTCCAAGTACCTGCCCCTATGCTAGTCCTGTAGTTTTATGTAGAAAGAAGAACGGACTGCCACCCGCAGATCCGAAAACATGGAGATTCGCTATTGATTACAGAAAAATAGCATAATAAAATACCCCATATATCCCCTCCAGATAATAGATGAAATTATAACAAAACTTCGGTCAACTAAAGTTATGACAACCTTAGACCTGACGTTAGGCGATTTTCAAATTTCAGTAAAACCCGAGAATGTCGAAAGAACAGCTTTTATCACAAAGTCAGGCGTGTATACCTTTTTGAGAATGCCGTTTAGCTTAAGCGGAGTTCCGGCTACATTTCAAAAAGTTGTGGATATTGTTTGAAGGCCAGTTTTGGAAAAACGTACTGTCATAGCTCGATGATATTATTGTAACAGGAGAAACCTTAGAGGAACACATTAAACATTTAGAGGAAGTGTTTACATTGTTACGTGAAGCCGGACTCAAAGTTAATCCTAAAAAGTGCAAATTTGCCGCCAAGGAATTGAGGTATCTCGGCTATAAAATCTCGAAAAACGGTATAGAAACTGACAATTCGAAAATTTAGCGATCAAAAGTTTTCCACCGCCAAATACGGCTAAGAAGTTATCGTCCTTCCTGGGGATGTGTTCCTATTATAGAGTATTCGCAAAGATAGTTGAACCTTTGTTGGTGCTTAAACGAAAAAAGCCTAGGTTCACATGGATAGCGGATGCGAACACGGCGTCTGAAGAATTGAAACACGTCTTAATTAATACGCCTGTTCTTAAATTCCCTGAAGAGGATCAAAATTTAGAGATTGCAGCAGACGCATCAGACTACGCAGTTGGCGCAGTTCTTTCCCAAAATGGGCAACCAATAGCTTTTTTTAGCAAGACCCTTAATCAAACTCAGCGAAATTATACTGAAACTGAGCGGGAAACTCTCGCAGTTCTACTATCGCTGGAAACATTTCAAGTGTTCTTTGGGAGTGCCACACAAACTGTATATTCAGATCACGCAGCAGTTGTTCGCCTATACTCCGGAAAAAATCCTTCGGCTCGGCTCATACGTTGGACACTAAAACTGCAACACACGCCGGGGAAAGAAAATGTAGTTGCAGATGCCCTTTCGAGGATTAAGATCGATCAAGACGGAAATACAATTAAATGTGCAATGCTAACAGCGAAAATAATTGAATCCCGGGAAACAATAATCGCCGAGTTAAAAACGGACCTAGAATTTAAAGATCTTTACGTTTTTCTGGAAGATCCCGAAAATTTTGAACACGTAGACGTAACGGCTATTCGCAGTAGAGCGGCCCATTATGAAATTATAGATAAATTGCTCTTTTACGCGAAAACAACCAACGATAATCAAGAATTGCGGCCGGGAGTCCCAATGAGTCTACGCTTAAGCATTCTAGAGGAGCTCCATGACTCGAAATTAGGAACCCATCTTGGTGTTAGGAAAACCCTGCAAAGGGTCCGCGAAGCGGTATATTCTCCGCAGTTATACAAAGTTGTGACGGCGTTTGTCAGTTTATGTCACTTGTGTCAATTAATTAACGACGTTAATTACATAGCATAAAAATCATTTCCCCAAATTAATTGGTTGGCATGGATTTACTTGGTCCCTAACACTAGAACAAAGATTAATAAAAACCAATACTTGTTAACCATCGTGGATCATTTCTCAAAATGGGTAGAAATAATTCCTTTTAAACGGGCTTCAGAAAAAATAGTAGCAGATTCATTTCTAAATAAATATATTTTAAAATGCGGGGCCACAGTAAAAAAAATATCAGATAATGGAGGCAATTCATAAGTAATTTATTTGAAAACCTGTGCGTAGGCCTTGGCATACGCCATCTAAAAATAGTACCTTATAGACCGCAATCAAATATTATGGAATGCGTCAACAAAAATATAGTTAAAATTATTCGGGGATAAGTTAATAATTATTATGACCGTTGGGAGAGCTGCGTCAATGAATTAGGCTTTGCCTTGAGATCAGCAAAGCATGACACTACAAAAAAAATCCCGCAGAATTGTTCCTAGGAAGAAAAAGTTTAACGCCTCTCGATAAGCTATTTTACTTTCAACAAAGACAGGAAGAAATTAAATTGAATGATATTGAGAAAATTATTAATGAGGCCATCAAAAATTCCGATGCGGCGAGGTCGAAACAACAGATATACTACAATAGAAAGAGATGCGACGTAGAATATACCATAGGCCAGAAAGTGCTAAAATTAAAGCACTCCTTGTCATCTGCAACCTAAAATAGGGTAGCTAAATTTGAGCCCAGGTTTGAAAGCCCGTATATAATACAGAAGATAAAATTTTCAACGGTTTACTTAAAAGCAGAAAATGGACAACAATCTATCGCGAACATTGATCAGCTGAAGCCATATTATAGTCGTACGGATTTTCTAAACTTAAAAGATTTGTTGCAAGCTCCTGAAACAGCACCAAGAATGTTAATTCCACCGTCGCCCAGCAAGGATCCCCCAGCAACGAAAGGAAAGGCCGAGAACACTGAAGAAAGCACAGCGAAACGAACGCAGCTTCAACAAGATCCAAACTCCGCCAGAACAACGAGTACTAAACAAATAAAAGTTCCCTTTCAACAAAAGCCAACGCCTATGGGACAGCGGAAAAGGCTCTTGTAAGATAAGGAAAGAAAACGGCAAACTACAGAATCCAAGCCACAAGAATATGCCAGCCGAAAGCTATGAAAAGAAAGCAACTCGACGACGTAAGGTCTATTCCTTTTCAGGAAACCAGAAGAATTAAGAGGGTTGTAAAAGATTCAGAAACAAGGTCGGCAAGCTACAATCCAAAGAGGAAACTGGAGTTCCAAAATCCTCAACCGACAAGGAAAAGTCCTCGTTTCAACGCCCGAGGAATTAAGAGAAAAGAATGACCAGAAGCGAATACCAGCCACCCGAGACGACTTATGAATTTATGTCTGGAATCTTCAACATTTCAAGAGTTCTGCGCCAAGAGAATGCAGGAGCATAGAAGCTAAAAAGATAAGTGAAAATTTTTCTCGTTTTCTATTTTGTATAGAAAGCTCGATTTATGTCATGTGTTTAAAGTTGCTAAATACTGTTGAAAGCAAGAAATTGAATTCGCAAATTTGTGAAATAATGTATTTGTAACTATCTGTTATATCTGGATGATGGTCCGGTAAAACCACCGGAACTAGTCCTGTGAAAATTTTCAAATATAACGCTGATTTTTGTTTTTTGGCTTCGAAATTAATAAGAGTTCAATATCTTTCGTGCTTTCTTTAGACTTTCCCACCAAAACAAAATGTCATTTGTTGCGATGAAAATAAATTAAATATACCCCCCCTTTGTTTATATAATTTGTAATCTTATTCAGCAGTATAATAAAGTCTTTTCTAGATTCAAATTTGTTGATGAACTGATCCTCAAATAATCAACCATATTTGAAACTTATATGGATTCCTTGATCTAATACTACTAATTTAGTCTTACAACCTTAATAGATATTATAACGAGTTATCGCTATATCTGAGATAGAACGACAAAGTCTTAGGAAGTTATAAAGCAATTTCTTTATTTAAATGTGACTTTGAATACAAAGCCACGGCTTTGTAATAAAATAACCACAGCTCTTTAAAAACTCTCAGTGCACATTAAATGTGGATCGGTAATCAAAGGCTACACAATTAAATGATGTCAGATTAAAGTATCGGCGGCGAGAGATGCGAAGCCGAAAAATTTAAAATTGTTAGGGCTGGCAGAAATTAAGTACGTAATGCTTATATAATGGGCCAATAGAGTACGCTGTGTATATAATGGGCCAATAGAGGTTTTATTAGATACAGGGGAGCAAGCAAATTTTGTTTCTGAAAATGTTTTTCGAAAAAATTTTAAAAGCTACAAGGAAGTCATGTGGTGTACACACCAGATTTTTTATTAGCAGGCATCGGTGTTTTTAGGAATATATTTCCTTAAAGCAACCAGAGATGAAATAAGTTTCCTAGACAAAACGGTAAAACTGCATGTACAAGCCAAACCTGAGCCAAGGTTTTTATACCAGTTCATAAAGTTTTCTATTGCAGTGTGGTCAATTTTATTATTCCAGAAAAGGTTTGCCTTCCATAGGCTCTGAAACATTATTTTAGAATATGCGAGAGTACATTATTCCCTTGATTTCGAAATCATCCAGCCAATTCAAAGGCGAAATACAATTCTTGACAATTACAGAACAAGCTCAGTACGGATGAAGCAGGTTGTTCTTTTAAGTTATCTCGAGTACGTAACCAGTCGTTGAAGATTAAACTTTCTTTCATACATTATTTCCCTGCATTTTTCGATAAAGTGAATCCTCTCGGATTTATTATCAAAACAAGCAACAACGTTACCTATGTAGAAGCTGTCCAAGAGTATAGCAATCATTTTTCTGTCACGATGAAACTATTTCACTTATTTTGTACATAGAATCCTATAGCAGCAAAAAGGAAAGGACTCTTCTTGACATGAAACACTAATCTATCACGACTAAATATTATCTTTCTCTTTTCTTCCACATCGTTCATCAAAGAGCGCTAACTTCTAGCTTGAAAATTTTCTTTTATCTCAGGTTTATGCAGTAAATAGTATCTCTAGGCAATAGCTACGTTTTCTGCTAAATGTACCTGTAAATTGCACCAGTCAATAAAAGTACATCCTGTGAGGAAAACAAATTTTGTGTGAGACGTTTCTGGTTGGTGGATGTGTTAAATTCTTATTGGTGGGTAAAGGAAAATGATCTTCAGCCAAAGTAATTCCGATTTTAACGCCTTTCATCATCTAATGATACGGAATTTTTAACTTGCATTTTTACTAGTCATTATGCTACCTCTCCTCTCTTCTCTGTGGTCGGATTCGGTTGTCCAATTACACCAAGTCTCCATAACTCTAGAAAGCGACATAATTAATTTTCTAGTTGTTATACATGTTAATTTGTTAAATTGTAGGAGCTATTTATACTAAATTTAATTTTCTAACATAGACTACTATAAATAAGTATTTATTTGCAGAATTTTTTTGCACCTATTAAATAAACCAACAATGAGCAAAAATCGACCCATGATTGCAACAATGGGAAATATAAAACAAAATAATAATTTTAAATAAATAAATAAAAGTAAAAATAAATTACAAATTAATAAACGAAAATATGCAATAAAATTGAAAAGAAGTACACGACTTATATAAATTTATCGATGATTAAATAAAATGAAAACTCATTAAATGTGCGATTAATAATAATACACAAATAGATTTTATTCAAGAGAATAATCAAATTATTGACTCTTTTTCTCCCCCAGAAAAGATCAAGAAAAAAATAAAAACTGTTGTAAGACAACACTATTATGATAAAAAATTATAATTGGTAAAGTATACAAAAGCCTAAAATAAATAAACGAATAAGCAAAATTAATACTGTTGTAATCCGTAATCCAATTTAAAATGAATATCACTGATGAATAAAAACGAAATAAATCAATCACTATAAATTTGGGAAATGCAAGATTTTACAAAATTAAAAAAATATTGCAACAGTAGTTTGCAATATTTTTTTTTAATTTTGTAAAATCTTGCAAAAAAGTAGTTGTCAACAAATGCTAGAAAAAATAAGATCGAGGACATATATTAGTTGGTTTATGATGTTTTAGTCAGAAAGTGGTGCAGTAGCATAAAGCAATCGTTTAAAAACAATAGTCACACAAATCATTAAAAGCAGTAGTCTATGCAATTAATCACGCAAAGCAAGTAATTAAATGTAATAATAACTACTACAAACGTGCCGCCCAGACGTTATAGTGAATACGGAAGCCTGCTGTGATACCGAAGGATTGAAGTTCGAATCCCTATGAAGCCACGACTGTAATTGTCCTTCCCTACATAGAAGGTAACGGTAGGCCATCTGTAAAGTGCCGCTATGGGCCAGTGGCCCTCCGTTAAGGTCGCTCAACAGTAGTAGTTCGGATCGAGATTCGAAAACCGCAAGTAGGTTCGTTGTATGGGTGTTTTGGTGGTTTTCCCCACGTGCAACGTATATATGAGCCAGTTTCCCATAAAACCTCCTCCACAAAGGCATCCCTTCCCTTAGGCAGCTAGCCCTCGAGGCTTTGCTGTAATCCCGTAAGCCTAACAATAAAATGGTCATAAGTCGCCAATTTGAAAAAGAAACTACTACGTACATTTCTACGTGTCCAAATTGGAAACAAAATTAACATAATACCTAAGAATCACTATTCTGAGTATATAAGATTTTTCTCCCGCCTTCTTAGCATGACTTCGTGGTCTAATGGCCAGCACAATCGGCGCGTATTCGAGAGATCCGTGGTTCGGGTCCCAGCGAAGGCATTACTCATTTTTCAAGTCTCCTGTTTTAAAATAACCGGATGTCTCTACAGTGGCGCCCTAACTAAAAGAGGTGGTGTATGATGATTCTCCACTACCAGGATTTGGCGATTGGGTCCCCTAATCTCCAGTTGCCCTTTAAAAGAGGGACTATATAAGGTATTTATCCCGCCTTCTTCTTCTCTTCCTTCAGCCTCCAATCGCAAAATCGTGGTGGTGGAGAATTATCATCCACCACTTTTTCGTTCGGTTGCCACTTGTAAAGACATTAGGTTATTTAGAACAGGAGAGATGAAAAATAAGCAACGCCTTCGTCGGGAATCGAATCACGGACCTCTCGGTTAGACGTCGAGTGTGCTGACCCCTACACCACGAAGGTATGCAAAGAAGGTGGGAGAAATACCTTATAATTGATAATTAAAAATTCTATATAATGCCATTATGTTTTCTATGCAGAGATTATTGATTTAATCCGCATTGTAACTGATTGAGTCAAGCTAAAATGTAATTTGGACTATAAGAACAATTCGGAAAATTATGAGAAACATAAATTTCAACATTAATGTAGCGAAATGGAACAAATATAAACACAATATAGAGAAGATTAATAGAAAAAGCAAATGTAGGGATGGGGAAAGTTTAAAGGGAAATCAAATGCCAACAACAAAAAGAGAAAATAAAAACGTCAACTTATTTTACTAGAAGTACGAAAACTGAAAATGATGGGATTAACAAAATTTCCAGTTTAGTTGTACATTTACTACACGAAGTGTAATGAGTAACATTGACTACAAAACTGACATCGCTTATACCAGTATTTAATTTGGAAAAACAAATGAAATTAAAAAGGAATCGTTAAATAATATAGAAGATGATATACTTCTAATAGATTATAATGAATATCTTCATAAATTCAGGAAGAAGAAGAGCAATATAATTTCTCCTTATTATGTTATGCTATATTGTTTCCCATGCATGGGTTCGTAGTAGATTGAATGTACAAGTCCGAGAGTAGGTCAATAAAAATTTATTTTTTATCAAAAAAAAAAAATATTTCAGAACTCTAGAATTTTCCACAGAAATTTTCGTACAAGTATCACAGTATCACACAGTATAATCTTATCAGTTTGTAGTTTCATTACAAACTGCTAAGATTATACTGTGTGATACTGTGATTTGTAGTTTCACCACAAACTGCTAAGATTATACTGTGTGATACTGTGATTGTATGCGTTGCGTTTTACGTTATTAGTAGTTTGTAGTTTCACTACAAATTACTAATAATGTAAAACGCAACGCAATGCGAAGCATATCTAAAGAGTGAGCTAATCCGATCTCAGACTAAACTCGCAACAATAACAAGAGCAATTAACTAAACAACTTAGAGCAGACGTTCTCTCTTCGGCGTTAAACAACTTTCAACCGGCCAAGAGATATTTCTAGTAATTTTTGCTTCTCGAAATTACTGGAAAACAGTACGAGGATGGAATTAGGGTTACAACTAGCATAGTGGGCAATTGAATTTATTCAATTTCAATATATATAACCGATATACTCATTTACTCAAAGTTAAATGCATGTGCCCCTGTATTTTTACTTTACCGGCATAGCTTTTTCTTAGGAATTTTTCTCACTCTGCATTACACAGAAAAATAGAACAATTTTAATTACAGTTCTACTAAAATTGCCTATCGAAACACAAAATTCGTAAGAATATACAGACCTGAATAATAGTTAAAATAATAGTAAGAAATATTATGAGAATTTCTGTAATTTGAGGGAATCATTTCGTTTGCAATAAGAAAAGAAGTAAAATTAAGCAAAGAATTCAATAAGAAATTTTATATCAGCCTCAATTCACTACTAGTAGACTTACGTTATACACAACAAAAATGAGACAAATTTTGCTTCATTTTGAAAAGAATGATCGTTATAGGGAATTTATTACTAAAAAATAAACCTTTTGCGGCCTTTTTACATGCTTTTACAAAGTAAAGGAAGTATTGCAATCGAGAAAATTTTCGATATCATATTTCAACCGAAATATGCATTTGATCGACCCGAATCCATTCAGACGATTTTTTGACAGGTTAAAGGAGTCTTTGGACAAATAAACTAAAGGAATCCTTTTTCCAAAACGGATTGTAAAACAGATCTTTAAGAGATTTTTTTCTTCAAGGAAATGACATCTGTATGTACGTATGTCATTTGGCATGTTCTCGCATAGCTCAAAAATGATTAGCCATAGAAAGTTGAAATTTTATATATGAACCTGCTACACATCTGGGTGTGCCGTCTTTTTTTATAGCAATCGGCACTCCCAAACGTATATATATATGTAATCTCACCCCTTTACCCGGCTTTAAAGTCCTTTATATTCGCAATTGTTGGTCGTAATCATACATTTTGAAAGTATTTGTTTAGAAATATAATTTTAAGTTTTTTGGCAACTTTGATAGTTTCTTGTATTGTAAAAGGATTAAGTTAGAGAGAATGATCTGGCATCTAGTGCCAGATTGTTTTGAGAGGTTTTGGAGAATGCGGTAAGGCATGTTATAATTAATCTTACTTAATAAAGATTTCTCTGTAATATTACTATTTATATTTTTTTATTAGAAATATATAGCTCTTAGAAAATGTTCTTCAATTTATATGCCTACATCAAACCTATAATTGATAGCAGAGCGTGGTTCCTGAATCAATAATCCATTTAATTTTTCTATTCTCTTGTTCATCTATTTCATTCTTTCCATCATTTCTGTCTTGATTAAGACATGGGCTTTCTATTTTCTTACATACTTCAGGTAAGTATGTAGCTGATTCATATTCTCTTTCTTTGTTTGAGATTCGATAAGTTTTATTTGTTAAATTTATCTGCTTTCTATGTTCTTGTTTGGTTTTCACTTTACATTCAGACGATTTGTGACTGAACTTTCCACATTATTTTATTAAATGTCCTAATTTTCCACAATTAAAGCATCTTCTTTCATATTTCGATGTTATCCAGTTTTCTTTTGCCTTAGAACTTACTCCTATTTCGTTTCCTCTTTGCTCATTTTTTCTTCTGTTTCCTTTAAAGCTTGTCTAATTGAAGATATATCCTTCTCTTTATTGCTTTAAATGAATTTAACATCAAATTCAAATTCTTTTCTAAGTCCTTTTAGTGTGAAGTAAATTAATTCTTTATCTCTTATTTCATCCCCAACTTGAATACTTTTCGGAATTACAGCTCTATTCATGTAATGATTTACAGATTCCTTTTTGACTCCTTTTCAGTTGAGCTAATTCTATTCCACATTTGATTTGAATATTTTCTGTTCTTGTCGCCATTTTATTTTTTATTTTCTCCCATAACTTCTTTGCGTTCTTTTCATTTGCATATTTTAACGATTGTGGAGCTGTCATAGTTTGATTCATTACATTTCTTGCTATCGGATTATTATCATCCCATGGTTCCCAAGTTTTTATTTCACTTTCGAAATTAACATCGTCTCTTTTATTAGGTTTGGGTGGTTCATCAGCTTCTATCACGCTTCTCCATATTTTCAAACTTCTTAATTCACTTTCGATTCTATTTTCCCATATAAGGTAATTATAATCACTTAAGTTTTCTATGTGACTCAAATTGATCACATTATATGCCATATTTTCTATATTATTAATCAGTATTTATAATACTAATCGAATTTATCTCTTAGAGAAATTCGCGAGGTTGCTAAGCCTAAATAACATCAATGTTCTATATGAAAGTTCAACTGCAGAGGGGACAACCACGGACCTACATCAAACCTATATACTTCCAATTGCAAAAGCGCCTTAAATGACGACAATATTCGTGTTTTGGCAATGTCAAATTAAGAAAAAATATTCGGAAATTAACAAAAATCTATCTGTAATGCCAGGTACTACACAACGTTAACCTGAAAGCAAATAGTTCCTTCTAGGTAGATTGTTTTGTGTTTCGTTTTAAATGACAGTATGAATAGAGGATTCTTTGAGATGTCGTAATTAATTTTATTTGCGGGCCATTGACAGAAATCTGAATTTCGTTACTGAATTTTATGGAAACAGGAAATTAGGGGAAAAAATGTGTGAAGTGTTTTAAATGTGGTATTTTCAAACCTTAATTAAACTTCTAACTGTCTGATATATATTCGTTCTCTAACACTCATCTACCAACTTATGTCAAGTCCCTTACTCAAACATAAGCCCAAATATACACACAAACCTAACCACGAAACAGCTTCATTTCCAACACTTCACTTCGCTTTATACAGGTACTGTGTTTCGCAGCGAATTGGGGGCCAGAGTAAACAAACGTATGTGTGGGGAGGATGAACTCCAATATCCTCGGCGTCGCCTTCCCCCGGGATATATAACCAGGCAGTTACGCAATCAACGCGTCATCTGGTCTACACGCATGCACAGAATTGAAACGAAATGAAATTTTGTTTTGACGAGTAGATGATGTAGCTGTGACCGCGCTTCCATAGCCATTGTGGTAGAAGCATTTGGAGATAAGTGTTTTCATTAGAAGTTGGGATCACATGTATGGAGAAGGTGCAATATCATTTTAGATTTTGAATTTGGAATTTTCTCATAAAATATTAGATTTGATATTTCGTTTTATTGCATATATTTATTATCTTTGCGTCCGAATGTATGACAGTAAAGACAGCAACAGTTATATTTTTCGCAATTTGTTTGTCTTTCTCATGCTATAACTTCAGGAGGTTGTGCCTAAAATTCAGCGTTTTCTGGCAGCTGATCCTCCAAAATAAAATTATTTGTGACTGCAATTTGAGCACTAGATTCTTCTTGAGCAATATTTTAATATTATAAGCATTTAAATACCTGAATTCACTCCATAGCTAATCCAAATCTATCTATTTTATGGAGCCCTTGAACCTAAATAGCTCTATGAATTGTGTTAGTAAGGTTGTAAATGTTAGATTGCTTCGAAACAATTATCGTGTTATAAATCGTGGAAAGATTTTAAGAAAAAATTTGAAAGCTTTCAGATTTTATACTAAACCCAAAGGAGCGTTTTTGTATGCTACCTTTATTTATTAAATATCATGTTTTTTTGCACTTAAACCATAAATTTCAATTCAGCAGCAATATCGCAAAATAATTTAAAAAGAGTATATCTTTAGAATTTCCGATACACAGTCTCTCGCGTTGAAGACAAAATTTTTTTTTAACTTACACTGTTGCCATTGCTCTCTTTGAAATCATTGAGTTTCTTGATCAAAAACTCATAAATACTTTACAAAATATGGAACAGGTAATAAAACTCCAAATTTGGGCTTCCAGATGCCCATATTTGGGTGGAGAGGTACGTTATTCAAAATTTCTTAGCTCTAGGTACCATTGTTTTATCACAATGTGAGACGCGTACATATTTTCACGCAGATTAGTCATTATTTAATTTCTTTAAATATAATGCAAGGCGATAGTATTTGGTGGCAACAAATTGAAAAGTGATTCATGCTTTAAAAGTTTTCGACGCAAAATGCCAAAACAAAATTAATAGCACTTCTGGGCTAATAAAAATATTCATCCTGTAGGAACTTTTCGTTTAGTGGACCAGCCCATCAAGCTGGCAAACTGCAAAAATAGCGTTTAATTCCCATGAAGCATGTAAGTAATATTTCAGGATTTCCTGCTGCTAAAACCCTGATGATTTTACGAGATTATACAAGATAACAGCAGTTTAATAATCTCTGCTCAATTTTCCGAGCATGGTTTTATTACAATAAATTATAAACGAAATTGCAGAAGTATTAGAAGTAATGCCATTCGCTCCAAGCTGTGAAGTTTCTGTATGATTTATATTATTGAAATCACAGTGCATAAACATTGAAATAACTGTGTCGGTACTGTGTGTGTATAAGCGAATGTCGATCATATTTATACCAACAAGCGACCAGTGGAAGAGCCGATAGCGCCATCTATCGGCAGAAATAGTAACTAAAACGAAGGGTTAAAGTTACTAGAATTTTGAAGGCATTAGGCAAGACTGGATTGGAATTGAAGTCATTGACTAAACAGGAGAAATTTTTGTGAATGTGAAAACTTCAAGAAAATTCAATTCCATAATAGAACCAGCTTTCTGAATAATTTTAGCAGAACCCAAATCAAAATTGTGATTGAATTTCCAACTATGATTAGCTATTCAAGATTTGTTAATTTCGCCTTTTCGGACGTGAGATTCGTGTTCTTTTATGTGAAACTTTGATGCTCTTTTCGTTTGGCCAATATAACTTAAACCACGCTGGCACGATATGCTATATGTATATGTTTGTGACACGATATGTATTATGTTTTGGGAGGTAAAGAGAAGACTCATTCAGTTGTCTAAAAAATTTAAACTACTGATTTAAATAAGCCAAATACACCGTTAACTTATAATACAACTGTACTCATATTATTACTATACTATAATCTTTACTATATGTTTTAACACAACAATAAAATAATTAAAATAATATATTACACGCATTACCCGAAAATTTAAGAATTAGGTATAAGACGTTGGTAAGAAATGATGGAGTGAGTACCTAAAGATTATTTAAGAACATTTTTTTACAGCTGCCTCACATTTTGTAGATGCTAGAATAAATTTCAGAATTTCTAAAAGTAATAACATAATGCAAGGCAGATTTTTTTACAGTATTCTGACATTATTTTGTTTTCTCCAAACAACGCAATGCATTAGTAATCTTGTTTAAATCTTTGTTAACTCTTATTATGCTCATTATTGCCGTCCCACGGCGATTTCATACTTTAAAAATGTGTCACACTGAAAGTTATTGCTGTTTAAATAATACAATTAAACATTAAATTATGCCTCTGAAAGAATTTCGGATAATTTAACGTCTAGGATGCTTTGAGATTTCTTAACAAAGCATAAATTCCAATATTGTGCCAATAATAGTTCCTGACATTCAAATTTCAGAATTAGTTAAATACATTAAAATCTCAGAGCAATTAGAATATTCAAAAAAAAAAAATAAAAAAACATTTGCAATGCTTTAATAAGCTTTTCAAGATAAAAAAAAACTTTTTCATGCAGAATCATTATGTATTAATTAAGCGCTGGCATATTTGAAGAAAAAAACAATTTTTTTTCGAATTTAATTAAATACAATTCTTTTTTCATGTAATGAAAATTGTTTCATCTTTAATTTGCTTTTACTGATTGGAAAAGAAAAAAAAAGAATATCTCACACCTATTTATGTGTGTATTTCAAGTGTTAAACTGAGTTGTCCAGAGGCGCATTTAATTAATCATTGAGAGGAATATTTTTCTTAGAAATTTTATTTTATATAAGGTATTATTTATGAAAAAAATTCAATCTGTCGTAATTTATATTTATTTTAAAAGTACTATATCTTAAATAAAAATTCATTAATGAATAAAGAATACTAGTTTAACGGACGAGATGATCTTAAAATTTTAGTCCTACCTTTCTTCTTGTGTGTTTGAGCTGAATGGATTTTTTTTAACCTTTTCTATCTGTTACTGAATAAAATAATTATAAAATTTTATCAGCTTTATTATTTGTATTCAAAGAATACTATATTTACCTTTTCATCACTGCTTTCTATTTTCTTGTACGAAGTAAGGAAGTATTGTAATCGCTAAAAAGCTCGGGTATCACATATCAAAGGAAATATCCATTTCAGCCGCTCTCGAAACAATTTGAAAGATGTTTTGCATCACATCTGTACGTAGGAACAGAATAAATGACAGCCCCTCTCGAAACAATTTGGACGATGTTTTGCATCACATCTGTACGTAGGGACAGAATAAATTACTGTTTTTGCCAAACGTTTTGTAAAATGGATTTAAAAGGGATTCAGAAGAGTTTTTTTCCTTGACGTCTATACGTACGTATGCATACATATATTTCGCATAACTCAAGCGAGTAGCCATAGGATGTTAATATTTTGGAAGTGGGATTACTATAACATGTAGTTGTGAGTGAGCCTCCCTTTTTCGTTACAATCGGCTGCACCAATCTTATATAAATATATATACACACATAGAGGAACACTACTTTACATCACTTAATTTACTTGCTACTTGTTCACACTCCAATAGAAATAATGATAAATTAATTAATTTAATTTAAAACTTACTTTTTACTTGCCTTTATTTTAGTATTATTTAATTTAGTTTCTAGTTTATTTTTAGTATGTTAATAGTTACTGTATCTTTTTTGTTTACATGCATATTCGTGTCGGGGAAGTTTTTTGTGGGCAAGAGTTTTTAAATTAAACTGGTTTTCTAAAAAATTGGTATTATAAATTGGTATTGTTTTTTATTGGCTTTGATTTGTACTTTTCTAAAAGTTCCACTTGTTTGAATTGCTTTTGGTAGGTCACGTCTTTTGGTTTTACTTTTGGTTTTGAATTTTACACTTGCCTACATAAATGACGAAACACGAGTTGAATAATTGAAGAGTTAGGTTTGAGGGCAACTTCCCCTTGATAAGTTTGTCTTCTGGCAGCTCAACAATTATTCACTTATGCATATTTTTTATTTTTAGGATTTAAAAAAAATTAATTACAGTTTGATATTTGATACTTGCACTTGATTTACTTATGCTCTCAGAATTTAAATGATATTGTAGATTAGTTCGCAGCAATATAAATTATTTATAATTTTTTTTAAACTTATTTCTATAATTAATTTTTTACTTTTAATTGCTTTTTACGAATAGAAATTTTGTTAAAT
>KK113228.1:247181-260912 GCA_000611955.2 Stegodyphus mimosarum
ATATATATATATATATATATATTCCCATTCTGTTACCTGGCTCGGTAAGCTTAGTTTTCTATTCTTGTTGATAAATTTTGCAATTTTACTTTAGCAGTGTTAAATTATGTAGTTCTTATGTTCCGGTTAAGGTTTTGATGCTTTTAGTAATCTGCATGCAATAGTTGAAGAATTATCAACACTTTTAAAATGGAGTGACGAATTAAGTGTAACGAACCACCATTAGATTACATTTGAAATTCAGTAGAATTTTAGTGTTCCTCGTCCTTTGACTATGATGAGACGTCCGGAAACCTAGTGAACTACATAGAGACTTATCGCTAAATTCAGAACAACTGAGATGCAGACAAGAGTTAAATTAGCCTTTTATTCACTCAAATAAAAATAACAGTCAGCCCCCTTCTCAGATTTACAGAAAGATTTAAGAAAATAAGAAACTAAGTTACTATTAACTAAACTAGACTTAGCCGAAGATACAGACAATTACCTAAGGAAGTTAACCCTAGCCGGCGAATATCAATAGGTACGTATAATAAGGTGGAGTGCAACGGCTTCAAAAATGACTTAGCCAGAAGGCAAACACGCGCCACTAAGGACCCCTAGCACTCTCTATTGAAGTAAGCTAAACTTACATTAAATACTTCTCCTTATTCACTTGCATTCAACGTGATTCTAAACACTCATTCTGGTAGAGAATTGCCATTGGAAACAAGAAACAAGAATCGAAAGAAAAGGCTTTCAAAATTAAAATAACTGCTATAAAATTAAAATATACCTTACAGAGTAATGAATAAAGTCCGTTTCTACACCTTCAACGTTTGTTTTTGCCAAGGGGGACCGAAAGTAAACTTTTAAGTTTTTTTGCACCGAAAAATCTGCTTTCTTGCCCACTTACCGAATTGCTTGTTTTGTGATGAAACTCTAATTTTATTAGTAATTTTTTTTCACTGTTTTAACTGTATCTGGTGTTTTATGTTTTTCTGTATTTTACAACTTTTAAAGAAGATGTTTCGAGTTTTAGTGTATATTGCTACGACGCGAAATGAGAAATGAATTAATTGAATGAGAAATATATCTCTAAGCCCACATCAGGTTTTTTAGATATCGGAAACCTGAAATTTACAGAATAAAAGTAATGCATTATGAATAACTGCACTGAAATTTGTTTTATTTTAAATACGTCTGTATAGTCGGGTTTTGAAACCTGTCTGCTATAATAACGAAATGAAATGTGAAAACAAAATTTCCTTATCACATTTGCATAAAGTCACTAGATATTAAAAATTCTATCAAATGGCCAATGACTGCGATATAGCACATACATTTAATGTCAAATAAGGAAGACATATTTTTCTTTCTTACTGGAACACTTTATTTCTAGTTATACGTAGTATATATCTGATATGCAAAAATGATATAATATAAAAGTACAGGTTTACGGCACTGAATTTTAGGTTTGTATAGATTATTTTAATTTTTTAATATATAGTTTTAATTTTTGAAACGCTTTCCTTTAAATTCTTGTTTTTCACCTACAACTCCCAGAATGAGACTTCAATATCGAGTTTTATGGTAATGAAGTAAAACTAGTATTCAATGCAAAGCTCGGTCACTTCCGTATTAGAGTTCAGAAATTCTCAGTAAAGAGTGTTCTGTCTTCGGCCCACGTCGTTATTTTAAACCTATCTTGCTCCCTTCAGCTGTAGCTTTATGTGCCTGCTAGTATTTGCCGGTGAGATTTAATTACAGGCCAAATCCGTTAGTTATTTCTGTACAGATTCGGCTGAGTTAGAATTAGTCTAGTTTCTTATTTTCTATCTTAAGTTAAAGTCGAAGTAGAGGCTTTCCTGTAAGCAAAAGAGACGCCGACTGTATTATTTCTGTGAGTGAATAATAGGGTATTTTAACCCTTCTTGGGACTTATTTCTATAGTTGTAAGAAGACCAGCGAATAATCGCTAGACTCTTCATTAAAGTTCTAGTAGCTAAGAACATATAAATTAACTAGAACTTTATAGCCTTCTACATTTTTACTAATATTGAACAATGTTTGCGGATTTTCAGGATTGTGATTTAAATATTGTAACAATTTCTATATTATTATTATAATAACTTAAATAGTACACAGTAACAATTACAGTAATAACAACTTTCAAATGAAGAAAAATAAAGTAATTAGAAGTTTTAAGGCGATATCAGAACTATCGGAGGTTCGTAGCGGTATACATATTCTTGCTTATTTAGGAATTTGATAATGATTTTGTGATTGCTGTGGCATGAATTTAAGATACTGTACATCAATCATAAATTTCTTCTTTTCATTTCAGCTCATTAAAATCATTTGTAAATCAAAATGATAATATGTAAATTTTTTATTTGTAAATTGCTACTTGTAATTAGTAATTTATAAATTAGACATTTGTAAATCTTAAACTTGCATTTCTACAGTTTCTCAAAAGCATTTAAATGCAGACGCATGTTTATACATTCAACGATCAAAAATACAATAAGAAGTTGCCCAAGAATATTTAATTTTGGAAATTTCTTTGGTTCGTTTTGACTGTAAAAATTCCTTCACTGAAAGTTGCCTTTTATGCTAGCAATAGTAAGCATTATTCCAAAAGAAACTTCAGATTACTTCACTAGCATTGCGTGCATAGTTTATACACACAAAAAAAATACAAATCTGTTCCGTTGTAACCGAATATATCGGGTCATAAAGTGGACAGAGCCGGCGAACCGTCATAAAAAAGTAATCTGTGTGCTACATAAAGCAATCATCGATAGAATATAACTCCTATTTATGTGGCCTTCTGTTAGCCACAGATAATGCAAACGAAGTCAAATGTTAGAACCTAAAATCTGAGTAACAGAAATAATTTACTATTAATTAATTTAACGGCCGTCGTTTCTCATTTCTATGGCTTTAAGGCTATTATCTTATTTCGAAGCATGTAAGTATTTTACGGGATTGTACAAAAGAAGGGATTAAGATCGCGATGAAAAGAAGACAAAAAAAGGCAACACATTTAACAGAATTCTAAAAACGGAAACATAAAAGCGAAGTAGTTAACTTCAGGGACTAATTTTAAATGCTTATCTTAAGCTACCAGAAACAATACCTTTCTTTTCATGAAATTGGTGTCATTTTACGTAAAACTGAAAGATGAAATACACCCACTTCCAAAAGTTAAACACGAAGATGTAAAATGCAAAAACATCAACAAATACTGCTTTGATTGACACAAAATTTGGCAGGAAATTAGCATATATATTTATACATAAAACAAAATCAATAAATATACAGAAATGAAAACAATATTAAATTTTTGTAAGTTATCAGATAATGGCATACTGGAGATTTAAACAGAATTATGTATAAAGTGAAAATAAACAGCATAAAATGAAAGAAAAGGACATTAATAGGGTATATGATCCTCCCCTCATCTGTATACAAAGTTTACACCTTGTGACCCTGCTTTCAATTAGGTGGTCAACCACCGCAGAATTAAGCAATCGCCATTCTTCTTGTAGAACAGTTTCCAGCTCAATAAGAGTGGCAGGAGGTGGGAAACGTGAAGATACAGCACGGCCGAGAGCATACCAAAGATATTCAATGGGATTAAGTTCGAGCGAATATGCTGGCCACGCCATCTGCGCAATCCCTTCACTCTCCAGGTAGTGATCGATGATGTCAGCTCTATGTGGACGTGCGTTATCGTCCATTAAAACAAAAGTAGGGCCAACTGCCGCAGCGTACAATCTCACAATGGGTTCTAAGACTTCATCTCGATACCGGACAGCCGTCAAAGTACCCCGTTTAAAGATGTGCAGGTCGGTGCGGTATCCGAATGAAATCCCTGCCCACACCATAATGCTTCCTCCTCGGAATGCGTGACGTTCGGTGATGTTTTGGGACTGATTGCGTGTTCGTTGTTCACGCCGTATCCTTATACGCTGGTCATCTGGCTCCAGAGCAAATCTTGACTCATCAGTAAACATGACATTGCCCCAGTCAAACACATTCCAGTTGACATGATCCCGGCACCACTGGCTACAATAGCAATATATCGATCTTCCGCGGGGGTTGTAACCCTTGGTCGACCGGCTACGGGCCTTCGGACAACTGTCTGTGTTGTTTGGAATTGTTTCCATAAACGTGAAATTACAGATTGATGAACGCCGAAGAAAACAGCAACATCTGTGATCGACTGACCTGCTTCAATGTGCCCCACAGCGCGCCAGCGCTCAGAATCTTCCATTCGTCTTCTGGAAGTCATAGAAACACGCATGTCTTGAAAAAAATTGTACGAAAGTTTTAAACACCTTCTATCAGCACTTACAATCAACTTCTGTAACCTTTCATAAAGCTGGCTTCTTATAAGGCTGCCTTTTTTGCATATTTCTTGACATGAAAGCGCGGTTGGCTGTTACCTAACATATTTGCATACTTCCATCTACCTCTGCAGCGAATTGCATCCTCTTAAATTCTGACTGGCTTCCGGAAATTAGCATTTTCCTCTCCGTGCTTAACTTTTGGAAGTGAGTGTATGCATATTGCATCACCATTCAAAGAGCGATGATCTTAAATTAGCCAAAAAGTAGTAAGAAATACGTAATTAGCTACAGAATTATTAAGATTTCCGTCAAACGCGAATTAATGCGCTATGACAAATTCAGAATTTCCATTACAGAATAATTTTACGCTATAATAGCTACCACCTTCTTGATATATATTTATGTTTGAGATTATATGCAATAATATAGCTAGTAAGATATTAAAAATTTAAGTGCGCTAACCGAAAGCATGATTTTTTAAAATAAATATTCCATTTTTTTAATTAGTGTGCCTTTAATAAAAATCTACGTTATCCAACCTGAACAACAGAAATGTATAACTATGCAACAGATGGAGCAAAAGTGTATTCATTTCATAACAGTTCACTATTGATATTCTTGCGTGCGTACAGATTCGTAATAGATTGAATGCGCAAGACTGATGAAAAGATAATAAAATTTATTCTTATCACAAGAAATAAAACAAAATGCTGAAATGTTTCCTCCCAGATATTCGTGCAATATCACAATATCACATTGCAGTTATATTTTAAACTACTAAAACGTTAAATAGAACGCATTTCAGAGCGCAGGGAAAGCTAATCCGATCTCAAAATTACGACACCGAAGTAAACAACAACAGTTCTATTAAAACAACTGAACTGAGATGTTTCTGCCCGGGTTTTTAAAGCTTTTTAATCATGCACGAGAACATTCTGGTAATTTTTATTTTCTCGAGGCTTCTGGAAAGTAAAAGAGTACAATTACTTTCTCTAAAAATTCGTCAGCCGCTTCAGTGTACAGGGAAATAAAACAATATTAATTATAATTCTAATAAAAATATGTAACTAAATGCAAAATACGTAACAATGTAATAAATGAACTGAGAGTCATGTAAATTGATAAAACTTTCTAACTCAGTAATATGCTTATTTTTACTTGTTTTTTTAGAGACAAATATTTTCTTTTCATTAGATAATGAATTCGACGCACTTTTCCACAACGCTAAATCAACTACCCTGTCTGTAAATTACTATAGTTTAAACGTAAATATTTTATTTTAAAATTTAAATTAAGCTTAGGGAAATCCTCAAAAGCGAACTATGGATCTTTGCCAGCTGAACAAATGCCAGCTGGACGCAATAACGCTTACACCATGAGTCCATGTAAGGAAAAAACGCAAAAATTCTTTACATTCTCTATTTGTTCAAATGCAAAAAGGAAAATGCAAAATCCACGTGGTGAAGAATGACGTCCACCGCGGTTTAGATCGAGCACCACTGTTATGTAGCGATTTTTAGTTAGTTTAGAACTATGGATTAATATGTAGTTAATTGCAGTTTATTTGTTAATTAATTATTGTGTGAGTAAATTATATGCATTAATTTATGCTTATTCTAAATCTTTCTTCACGAGTTGTATTGCTTACGTTATTGAATCAATTATTTTTATGCGAGTTAAACAGAGTTCTCATTCTTACGTTACGCGTTCGATAGTAATAGCTTTCGGGAAAAGGAGACAATGGGAAATCGGTTGCTTTCTGCGTAATATTTGAAATTTAAAAATACTTCCTTTTTATTCACATGGATGAAATTTATACCTTTTAGAGAAAAAAAAATTTAGCTTTCTTATGAATCTACTTTCATGACTGTACGTCGAACCGTTGGAGAATTATGCCCATTTAATTGCTAAAATTGTTGAATTTCGTGTCTAAAAATTTATTCTGCTATAAGGGTCGTTTTCGAGCACTTCTTCGTCCAAGGTCATGTACTGCGTCCGGTTGCATGGTAGGGTTGTTGCAAACTTTCCCTCACCCCTCCTTGTTGACGAAGGGGGTGGCGAGGGTGGAATTTTTTTTGGTGTGAAGAAAGAAAAACTAAGTTTTCGCAGCACTGTTTTGTGTTTGGCGAAATTTGCATACTAATTCACTAAATTTGGTGATTTTCGAAAATTCTGGATACTGGACGATTAAAATCGTCGTGCAAGGCCATGCTCAGCTCTTTTGCCTTGGATTTACAGCTGTAAGAAGACACTTCATTTTTCTTCCTCTGGAAGAGCCGATGTTGACCCGGGGTGTCCGGCAGTGGACATGTTTACGTCTTGCTGGCTTCAATTTAAGGGGGAGATGGGGAATATGATAAAGATGTACATCTAAAACGATGAATTGAACGCCTACTCCTCCGCACTTTACCATCCCCGTGTAGGAGTCTAGAATGTTGTTTTTTTCTCATCGAATCAATGCGCTAACACCATAGTGGATGCAACTTGAATCCAGCTATCCGGCTTCTTCCTGATCGGTCACTTAGATCCGAGTACTACCATCAACTCGCCTGAATGGGTCTAGTTCCGAAAATTACAAGTTTCCACCTTCTTCACATCGGTCTATAGGTCCAGTTTTCTCGCTTCGAAACATCTATGCTTTTTTCTTCATCTTCCTACTGGGATGGGCCTTCAGGACTGCTAACATCATCTCTGTGCGGGTTGGAATCATGCCCAAAGGAGAGCTTCGGGTTTCAACTTCAAACGGCTGCTCGTCTGGAGATTGTTCCATCTGATAAACTAGCAAGGCTTAATTAAGTTTTAAAATTCTTCCCTTCAAGTGAGTTCAACCTTTTGATTGTTAATTTCACCTGAAATTTAGTACAGCTTTCAACCTAACTTCCGTGAACATGTTTCCTAAGTAATAAGGCTAATTAAAATTTTTAAGAGATTTGATTAATTGAAGAAAAATTTTCCAGTTATGAATTATTAAAGTAAGGAGTAATTATATGTGTATTTAATTTCTAATTAAATTCTATTTTACTTTTAGTCCAAATTTTTCTGCTGGATCTTAAGTCCAGGCTGTTTAATTAAGCAACTGCTGCACTATTACCCTATTTAGGACCTTTTAACTTTAACTTGGATTGTAATTTAAAATTTATATATAATGAATTAAGATAGAGTATTAAATTTGTTAACTTATCTAAATTTTACCTTTTTACTTTAAGTTGTTACTACTTTTGGTTGAGAATTAACTTTAATTTTTGCAAATTAAGGAACGATTAAAAATTTAAATTCTACTTTACCTTTGGGTAATTGAATGTAGGAATAAATGCAGTCATTTTTCTCCAACGGGTCTACTTGAATATGTAATATTTTGTAACTGCCTAAGGGATTGCTAAATTGATGTATGTAATTTTTACCTGAGTAAATTAAGAAATTTCTTTGAACTAAGTAATCTCTATCAATATCACTTAAGACACCATGCTCGGTGATTCATAAAATTTCCTGTGTATTTTGATGCTGGCCAGCAGAGTTTGATAACTGCATATGAAAAGTTAATATTAATTTTTACGGTGTAAATTTTTGATTAATTCATCTCGGTGCATATTTGAAAATAGCAATATATATTAATAATTCTAAATACATTATTTTAAATAGTTGTCACCCTGGTACCATAGATCTAGAAATATAGTTGAAAGATTGCGTGTCTTCCTTATAATGCTGCAATAAATATCCTTGGTTATATACACTGGTGTGCAAAAATTAAGGACGAAATCGAAAAATTAGCATATCAGCTGAACGAAGAGGTAGAGCGGACAGAAAGTCCAATCAGGAGATTAAGTAAGGTGATGTACGGTAGCACATGCGCAGATTTGCAGGTAGACGTAATGGAGGAGTGTCTGAGTAGTATAAAGCATGTTGTCGGTGTAAGATCAGTATTTCTGGCAAAGAGATTGCACGCCGTATAGCAGTTAAAATCACACCGAGTTGCTGCCTCAGAGAGAAATGGCGAATAATCGATCTGTTAGACGACATCTGGATGCTTTTACCCGAGGGCGAATCATTGGGAAGTTGGAGGAAGGCCGCAGTGTGAGAAGTGTGCCTGCAGAGTCCGGAATTGCACACAGCATTGTTTCACGACTTTGGAGACAATTTCAAACTACAGGAACAGCTATCCGGGGGTTTAGTAGTGGTCGTACACGAGGAACCACACCCGCAGATGACCGGTATATTGCCTTACAGGCCAGAAGAAACAGGCGGCAGACAGCGGGAGAAATCGCTAGACACACGACACAGGCGAATGGACGACCGATATCGAGTTTTACCGTGGCCAGAAGACTGCACGGTTGTGGTCTGTTTGCACGACGCCCTGTACGGTGTGTACCTATAACGCCTGCCCATCGGAGAAGGCGTTCTCTGTGGTGCCGGGAACACCGGAATTGGAGAGACAATGAATGGGGACGAGTAGTCTTTACAGTTGAGAGCAGAGTTAGTCTGAGTTGCGATTCTAGACTCATAGACATCTGGACAGAGCGGGGAACACGCAATAACCCCTTCAACATCATCAAAAGGGACTGTTTTGGAGGTCGCGGAGTTCTCGTTCGAGCAGACATAATGCTTGGTAGCCGGACCGACCTTCATATCTCCCAAGGAGATTCGTCACCTGGGACTGATATTGTAACGAGGTTGTTCTTCCTTACATGCGTCTTTTCACAAGGGCTATGGGTCCTCAGTTCCTCTTCATGGACGACAACGCTTCACCTCATCGCACAGTTACTGTCGAAGAGCCGTTGGAGAGTGAAGATATTGAACACATGGATTGGTCGGCAAGGTCTCTGGATCTAAATCCCGTCAAGCATCTACGGAACTTACTAGGGAGACCCGTGGCAGCACGTAACTTATCGCCAGTAACGATGCCGAAACTGCGATTGGTGCTACAAGAGGAACGAGCAGCAGTGTCTCAACAGCTCATTAACAACCACATATCCAGCATGCACAAATGATGTGAAACCTGCCTAGCAGTCAGGGGAGATCATATCCCCTATTAAAGACCGGATGTTTCTTGCTGGACACCCATCACAGGGATGTTTCGGCCTTCAGTCGCATTGCGCTCCATGCTACTTTTTCAATAAAGCTTCTTTTTATCCCTCTGATTTCTCTTTTAGTAAGTGTTGCTTACATTACTCATGTCCTTACGTATTGGGGATCTTACGGTATTAAATGTGTTGATTTGGAAAGCTTTTGTACAAAGTTATATTGAAAAAACCGTCTCGTCCTTAATTTTTGCACACCAGTGTATATTTATATTTGATTCAGAGTATTTTCTTATGATGTCTTGTGTAAATGTTCTTAACACCAGTACTCCTGCTTGGTCTTAGGGGTTGTTCGGGTTTGTTTTGGGAAGGATATACACAACGCAATGAAGTTTTGGTTATGATATTATTGTAGACAAAATATTTAATTTCAGGTTTTAATTTAACTTAGTATTTAACGTCTGGTACCATAACACCAAAACATTTGGTACCAGAACATTTGGTGCCGCCAGAACCAGAACATTTGGTGCCGCGACCACCAGAACAATTTGGTGCCGTGAAATTTCGAGCTCAGGCCTTGTCAGAGTACTTGTGTTTAATGACATTTCCTTTTGATTTCATGTATCTATGTTTAGACTTGATACTTTAACCCCTGCTTTGTGAGTTTCAGTAACAGGTCTATGCATTGATCTTGTTCCTATTTCATAATTGAATTTATTTTTTTTGTTATTCAGTATAGGGTGCATAACAAATTTGTACTTTTCACACATGATCTTTGGACTCTAAAGTGAAAACAACACAAACATTAACACGCAGTTAGATTTTAAGTGAAGATTTTGAACTGTTGTATGTGACATTATTCATTGTGGATTAGATTTTTACACACATGTTGTTTAATTCTTATGCTAATTGTTTACACTGTGTGCTCATATATATGGATAGTGAATTTCTACCTAATTGTTACCTTTATGCCATTTAGTTTTGTGGGGATTGTCTTAGACTCCCAGTTGTCAGTAGTATACCAGACTGTTTAGCTTCCTCTCGTTTATTGATTTATTTGTGGTTGTACTGCTAGGAATTATCATGCCTAAATCTACTAAAGCTACTCGTGCTGCTAGAAGGGCCTTAGGAATTTCTAATTTTAATGAATTGACTTAATGTTAGAGCAGTATTTATCTGATCAAGAAATAATGATTTTTTTTAATTGCTTGAAGTATGGTAATAGATTTATGTAATTTGTGCCTTTGAAGATGAGTTAAAAATTTGGGTTTTGATTTTGGTTTAGAAAAAAAAACTGAGTTGTTAGTATCTTAAAGTTAATTTTGATTAGATTTGCAAAGTTGCGCGGGAACAGTGATAGTCAGCTTTGAGATTCATTGATTTTTTTTTGGGAAGTTAGTTTTCAGCTGGAGTGAAGTTTCTGTCTAGGTTTTATGAGTAACTGAATTTCTGCCTATTTTGTGAAGAGTTATTGTTGTCTGAGAAAAGTGTAAACAGTAGAAGTTTGGTATTTTACAAGTATTTGGAATTGCGAATTTATGAGAATTTTGGAGAATTTTGGTGACAAGGTAGAATTTGTTGTGGTGTAATTTAGGAAATCAGGATAATTACTCTTCTGCAATTTTTGTACAGGCGTTCAAGTTGTTTATGTGCTATTCTGCTGCGAAAATTATTCAGTGAGTAGTTTAACTGGGTTTTGAACCATGAACTTAATTGTTATCTGATTAGGGAATTTCATTTTCATTACTTTTCTAACATTTGTTACTGGATTTTAGTTCTTGACTGAATTTTTTGCAGATTTAAAGTTAATTCTAATTCGTATTTGAGTTTTGTGCTGAATAACATCGTTGGTGTGACTTGAGAATGAATACTTATACGGGTGACTTCAGGTTGCTGGAGCAGACTTCAGGTTGCTGGAGCAGTTTTTGTGTATTTGGTATTTTGAATTTTTATTTACACAGTCCAGTCACATTAATGTGACCATCTGTCAAAAGCCAGAATAACCACCTTTCGCAGAGCGGACTGCTGCGAGACGTGCAGGAAGAGAGTCACATAGGTCCCTGAAGGTGTTCTCTGGGATGTTGAGCCATGCCGACTCTAATGCCGTGGCCAGCTGCGCTAGATTACGCGGTTGAGGATCCATGGCGCGAACAACTCGATCGAGATGGTCCCACAGATGCTCGATTGGGTTTAAGTCAGGTGAGTTTGCTGGCCAGGGGAGGACGGTAAACTCATCCTGGTGCTCTTCGAACCACGCACGTACACTGGCAGCTGTATGGCACCTCGCATTGTCCTGCTGGAAGATGCCATCATCCTGAGGAAAAACAATGCGCATGTAGGGGTGAACATGGTCCGCAAGGACAGATGCGTACTTGTATTGATCCATTGTGCCTTCCACAATGATCAGTGAACCTAGAGAATGCCAGGAAAACATTCCCCAGACCATAATGCTCCCGCCTCCAGCTTGGACCGTTCCGGCAATGGTTGCAGGGTGGTTCCTTTCAGAGGTTTCACGCCTTATACGCCAACGTCCATCTGTCCGATGGAGCATAAAACGCGATTCATCCGAAAACGCAACCTGTCGCCACTCAGTGGACGTCCAGCTGCTGTACTGGCGTGCAAATTCTAGCCTTCGCCGTCGATGAACAGCAGTCAGCATAGGTGCACGAACCAGGCGTCTGCTTCGGAGGCCCAGACGCAGCAATGTTCGCTGAATAGTACTTTGGGAGACACTTTTGGTAGCCCCTTGGTTCATTTTGGTGGTCAGTTGCTCAACGGTAGCCCGTCTATCTGCCCGAACGCATCTCCGCAACCGTCGTTCGCCTCTGTCATCTATGGCCCGTGGTGCACCACATTTGCCACGTCGCTGATTTTGGACAGTCCCATTTTGCCATGCACGGTACACTTTTACCACGGCGGCACGCGAACAGTTCACAAACTCAGCCGTTTCGGAAATGCTTCCACCCTTGGCCCGAAAGCCAATGATCATGCCCTTTTGGAAGTCGGATAAATCGCTTCGTTTCTGCATTACGCCAACGATTGAAATGTTTTCCGAAGCCCTCACACACCCTTTATATACGCTCAACTGCACTGTGCTGCCACCTGCCTTCTGTGATTGGTCATTTAACTCTGACATGGAAAGTACGTGGTGGTCACATTAATGTGACTGGACTGTGTAGTATATTATGCATTTTCAGTTTATTGCCAGTGTTTTTAAAATCACAAGACTTGTTGCTTGTAAGCATGGGTAGAGACACTGCCAGGATTCAGTGTGGATTTTTCCTTGGAGCTTAGTGTACAGATTTGTGGATTATAGGATTTGAGTCTGAGTTTATTTTGGGATTTAAGTTTTAAATCACTTCCTCCTTGTTTGAGATTTTCACGTTTATTCCTTGCAGGTTTTTGGTAGTCTCTTTGGGAATTTTTTTGTGTTTATGCTAAAGACTGCATCTCACAATTGCAGTGCATGCACTTTTGTTTCTGAACAGACTGCTGTCTCGTTTTCTAAATTGGGTTTTGTATGTTTCATTTTTGCTTTGGGCGTTTTTGTATAGATGTTGCTCAAGACTGCATTTTCTCAAAGCAGTGCACGTCCCCTAAACAGCTCTTTTGCGATTTTTGTTTCATATTGTTTAAATTTTTGAACACTTCTGTTATTTTGAGATCTTCTATATGTGTTAACTTGCTTCGGTTCATTCTTGACGCATTCCTGTGACAATTTGTTTAGATTTTTTTTCTGTAAATGGGTTATTTATGAGTTTTGAGTACATTTGAAATATCTAGAATTTTTCTTTTGCTCTTGGAAGTAATATATATATATATTTTCGATTTCTTTAATTGGTTTTCTTTGTAGAGTGGTATGCACACGTTTGAGAGTTCTCTTAGTTTCGGTTCTTAGTTCTTCTTTAGGAAGTTTTTCGGCTGGTCCGAACCTTCTTTCTTGGGTTGTAATCAAGTTGCAATTGAAATTTTTTTGGTTTTCTGGCTAGGGGTGTTTTGTTTTTTCTCGTCTACTATTGACAATTGGGATTCGCTGACATTCTGGTATTCTTGCAATATATAACTCGTTTGTAAACCCATTGCCCTTGTCTCCTTTATTAAAAATTTTTGGCTCGCCAAAAATTTTTTTTCCCGGTTGGGGGAGGGATTGTTATGTAGTGATTTTAGTTAGTTTTAAGTTGTTACTATTAAGTTACTTTTAAGTTGTTACTATTAAGTTACTTTTAAGTTGTTACTATTCTTGGTTGAGAATTAACTTTAACTTTTGCAAATTAAGGAACAATTTAAAATTTAAATTCTACTTTACCTTTAATTGAGTAATTGAATGTAGGAATAAATGTAATCATTTTTCTCCAACGGGTCTACTTGAATATGTAATG
>KK113228.1:261444-291754 GCA_000611955.2 Stegodyphus mimosarum
TCGCAGCTGTAAGAAGACTTCATTTTTTCTTCCTCTGGAAGAGCCGGAGATGGGAAATAAGATAAAGATGTACATCTAAAAAAATCACTTGAAGTATACTCCTCCGCACTTTACCATCCCCGTGTAGGAGTCGAGAATGGTGTTTTTTTTTTCATCGAATCAATGCGTTAACACCATAGTGGATGCAACTTAGATCCGAGTACTACCATCAACTCGCCTTACAAGTTCCCACCTTCTTCACATCGGTCAATGGGTCCAGTTTTCATCTTCCTTCTGGGAACATCTATGTTTATTTCATTTTCCTACATCCTTCAGGACTGCTAACATCATTTCTGTGCGGGTTGGAATCATGCCCAAAGGAGAGCTTCGGGTTCAAACGGCTGCTCGTCTGGAGATTGTTCCATCTGATAAACTAGCAAGGCTTAATTAAGTTTAAAATTCTTCCCTTCAAGTGAGTTCAACTTTTTGATTGTTAATTTCACCTGAAATTGAGGACAGCTTGCAACCTAAATTCCGTGAACATGTTTCCTAAGTAATATGGCTAATTAAAATTTTTTTAAGAGATTTGATTAATTGAAGAAAAATTTTCCAGTTATGAATTATTAAAGTAAGGAGTAATTGTATGTGTATTTAATTTCCAATTAAATTCTGTTTAACTTTAGTCAAAAGTTTTTCTGCTGGATCTTAAATCCAGGCTGTTTATTTAAGCAACTGCTGCACTATTACTCTATTTAGGACTTTTAACCTTAACTTGGTTTGTAATTAAAATTTGGAAGAGTTGGAGAATTATGCCCATTTAATTGCTAAAATTGTTGAATTTCGTGTCTAAAAATTTATTCTGCTATAAGGGTCGTTATCGAGCACTTCTTCGTCCAAGGTCATGTACTGCGTCCGGTTGCGTGGTAGGGTTGTTGCAAACTTTCCCTCACCCCTCCTTGTTGGCGAAGGGGGTGGCGAGGGTGGAATTTTTTTTGGTGTGAAGAAGGAAAAACTAAGTTTTCGCAGCACTGTTTTGTGTTTGGCGAAATTTGCATACTAATTCACCAAATTTGGTGATTTTCGAAAATTCTGGATACTGGACGATTAAAATCGTCGTGCAAGGCCATGCTCAGCCCTTTTGCCTTGGATTCGCAGCTGTAAGAAAACACTTCATTTTTCTTCCTCTGGAAGAGCCGATGTTGACCCGGGGTGTCCGGCAGTGGACATGTTTATAAGGTATATCTCCCGCTTTCGTAGCGTGCCTTCGTGGTGTAGTGGTCAGCACACTGAGCCGGTATTTCAGAGATCCGTGGTTCGATTCCCGGCGAAGGCGTTGCTTATTTTTCACCTCTCTTGCTTCCAAAAATACCTAATGTCTCTACACTGGCGCCCGAACTAAAAGGGTTGTGGATGATGACTCTCCACACCCAGGATTTGGCGACTAGGTACCCTAAAACCCTAGTCGCCCTTTAAAAAGGGGAGTATATAAGGTATATCTCCCGCTTTCGTAGCGTGCCTTCGTGGTGTAATGGTCAGCACACTGAGCCGGAATTTCAGAGGTCCGTGGTTCGATTCCCGGCGAATGCCTTGCATATTTTTCACGTTTCCTGCTTCAAAAATACCTAATGTCTCTACATGTTTACGTCTTGCTGGCTTCAAGTTAAGGGGGAGATGGGGAATATGATAAAGATGTACATCTAAAACGATGAATTGAACGCCTACTCCTCCGCACTTTACCATCCCCGTGTAGGAGTCTAGAATGTTGTTTTTTTCTCATCGAATCAATGCGTTAACACCATAGTGGATGCAACTTGAATCCAGCTATCCGGCTTCTTCCTGATCGGTCACTTAGATCCGAGTACTACCATCAACTCGCCTGGATGGGTCTAGTTCCGAAAATTACAAGTTTCCACCTTCTTCACATCGATCTATAGGTCCAGTTTTCTCGCTTCGAAACATCTATGCTTTTTTCTTCATCTTCCTACTGGGATGGGCCTTCAGGACTGCTAACATCATCTCTGTGCGGGTTGGAATCATGCCCAAAGGAGAGCTTCGGGTTTCAACTTCAAACGGCTGCTCGTCTGGAGATTGTTCCATCTGATAAACTAGCAAGGCTTAATTAAGTTTTAAAATTCTTCCCTTCAAGTGAGTTCAACCTTTTGATTGTTAATTTCACCTGAAATTTAGTACAGCTTTCAACCTAACTTCCGTGAACATGTTTCCTAAGTAATAAGGCTAATTAAAATTTTTAAGAGATTTGATTAATTGAAGAAAAATTTTCCAGTTATGAATTATTAAAGTAAGGAGTAATTATATGTGTATTTAATTTCTAATTAAATTCTATTTAACTTTTAGTCAAAGGTTTTTCTGCTGGATCTTAAATCCAGGCTGTGTATTTAAGCAACTGCTGCACTATTAATCTATTTAGGACTTTTAACTTTAACTTGGAATGTAATTAAAATTTATATATAATGAATTAAGACAGGATATTAAATTTGTTAACTTATCTAAATTTTACCTTTTTACTTTAAGTTGTTACTATTTTTGGTTGAGAATTAACTTTAACTTTTGCAAATTAAGGAACGATTAAAAATTTAAATTCTACTTTACCTTTGAGTAATTGAATGTAGGATTAAATGTAGTCATTTTTCTCCAACGGGTCTACTTGAATATGTAATATTTTCTAACTGCCTAAGGGTTTGCTAAATTGATGTATGTAATTTTTACCTGAGTAAATTAAGAAATTTCTTGAACTAAGTAATCTCTATCAATATCAGTTAAGACACCATGCTCGGTGATTCATTAAATTCCTGTGTATTTTTATGCTGGCCAGCAGAGTTTGATAACTGCATATGAAAAGTTAATATTAATTTTTACGGTGTAAATTTTTGATTAATTCATCTCGGTGCATATTTGAAAATAGCAATATATATTAATAATTCTAAATGCATTATTTTAAATAGTTGTCACCCTGGTACCATAGATCTAGAAATTAAGTTGAAAGATTGCGTGTCTTCCTTATAATGCTGCAATAAATATCCTTGGTTATATATATTTATATTTGATTCAGAGTATTTTCTTATGATGTCTTGTGTAAATGTTCTTAACACCAGTACTCCTGCTTGGTCTTAGGGGTTGTTCGGGTTTGTTTTGGGAAGGATATACACAACGCAATGAAGTTTTGGTTATGATATTATTGTAGACAAATTATTTAATTTCAGGTTTTAGTTTAACTTAGTATTTAACGTCTGGTACCATAACACCAGAACATTTGGTGCCGCGACCAGGATAACACCATTATTAGTGCAGATACAGGGTGAAGCAAGGTATTACAAGGATACAGGGTGAAGCAAGAGTTATTTATGAACACACGGGAGACGGTCAGATAGTCTCCCACCACTCTTCGACTGACAATAAACATTCGAGGGGACATTCGTATTTTGAATGCCGGCATGCCTCACAGACATTACACATTTATAAACATCCATGACTACTCCGAGTTTTGAACTCGAGCCTATCGGCCCCCACAGAAAACACAGTAGAGCATTTTGGAGCAGAAAACATGCCAAATCAACTACTTCCTCGTCGGAATTGGAACAACGGACTTTCTAACTGCTAACTGGGCCCTCTTAACCAATTACACTTCAGGGGAATACGATAATTTACAAGACAGTACTGGAGTTTAAATGTTCAAATACTGTATAAAGAACATAATTTTTCAAGTATGCACAGTTGTTAGCAAAATTTTAGCGTTTCTGAAGTCCTTCTTTCCAATATTGTCAGAATCAATGCTTACGAAAGTTTGCTCTACAATACGATTAATCTCTTTGTTATGCGTATGAAAGATTTTTTGCAGTCCATAGAAATCTTTCATGAATCCATTTTAAAACCTTTAGTAAATCGGATCCGTTACCGGAGTATTCTCCGTCAAAACGGGACCCTTTACTTGAGCAAGTAAAATTAGTCGCCCCATGTGACGCACCATGAGAAATGTTCTCAGTGATGAGACCTTTAAATAACGGATGTGTTTAGTGTTTCCCGGCGAACGCTTAAGTAGTTAAGTACTCGGTCGTTCAGGAGGGGCAGGGAAGTAATGATATCATTCACTTTTCATAAATATTATAATGCAATTCAAATTTTTATTTACATAATACGTCAATGAATACAGGTACTCAGAAAGAGAATTATAGAAAAACAATTGAAAAAAGCCTTTTAATAATTTTCAAAGGTTTAGTGATCTTTTACTATTCATTTACGTTTATTATGAATCACGTAAACTGATTTTACACTTCGATTTTTCTTCTCAATTTTTTAATTGCTGTAAATATCTGATGTATGTACGAAATTTCTAACAAAAAAACCTCGTTCTTTACACGTGAGGTTAATGATATTTATTGATTTACCGAAGTTGATAGCAGACTTCAAATAATTTTGACTTAAAGCTTAGTTTCTTAAACTATCCTTCAGTAAAAGAGGATTTATTAAAAACATTCTGCAGGCTTGAAGACTTGAACTATATTTATTACAGCCTTAATTACTTTATATAACTATGTATCTTTTTAAACAACCCAAACTGTGTTTATGGTTTATTTTGTCTTAAATCCCTGTTAAAAGTTACTAAACATTACAAATTTTCACATCTATCAGAGTGCAAAAATTGGATGAATATGTAAGTGGCATAAATATGTTTCATTATAAGTACTGCCCGAAACCTCGACCTTAATTCGAATCATATTTAATCATTTTCTTATCTATGATTGAAATTAAATTACTTAGCCACATTTCGTGTTTGAAATTTAAGAATAATTAATAAGTTCAATATAAAATATTAATTAAGAGCAATACAAAATATGCACGTTAAAAGAAGCTTTGAAAACTGGTAAAATTCAGAGACAACAAGCGGTGTACCTTGAAACAAACAGATTATTACGATTTATAAAACAATTAAGAAACAAATTATTACGATTTGTTAAAGTGTAATTTGCTATTTTCACAAGAATAGTCTACGTCTGCGGAAAGAGGAAAGCCATCACATTGTTTATCTTTCAAAATTATCTGGGAATTTATATTATAAATCAACGTGAAACGACGACTCAATTTTACGAAATTTTAAGTGTATCTTTTTATATTATATACTCAAATATAAATTTCTACAGCTGTAAGGATAATTCGGAATAAACTTATAGATATCAGTAAAGGCATATCTAAATGTAGAAAGTAAACTCCACATTTTTCAAATCAGAAGTTAGAAAACAGATAATAAGTTCCATAAAGGGCATTTAAGTAGTTTTAAACTTAACAGAATTGTTTGAGATAAATATCTAAAATTGCATTCTCAGTTTAATGTGTAGTTTCTGTTGATCTCAATGCACTTAAAACATCGGATATCAGCATAAAAATATTTTGCCAAAACTCCAAACTATTCCTGAATGACAATGTTTGAAATCAATATTATTATTGTTACATCAATCTTCTAAGAAACTGGATAGCTGAGAAGCTGAAATACGCACTACTTATATACAATGTGAAAAATCTGAGGGGTTGTCTTGCAAAAACAGTATATTTCCACTGAATTTTGTAGGGTATATTTTGTTTTATCGTTCATCGGAACTGGGTTCATAGGTTAACATAATAAGCACCTGTTATTATAAGAATTATATGGCTTATGAGTCACTAGGAGAGGTCCTTTTTCACTCTCAAAACATAATGCCAAAATTCTTCTTAGAATGTTTCTGTGTACTTAACTCGTAGAATTGTGGGAATCCTTTGGATTTCAAGCCATATCTTCCTGTTTTGCTTTTACTTCACAGTGCTAAAGCTACTTTCTCATCTTATTACTAGCCGTGAATAAGAACTTTTATTTTCATGGAGAAGTGTTCTCGAGAACATTCAAGCCGATGTTTCTTGCTTTCTGACATCAACGCGCTGGATATCCAACTAGGACAGACTTTCGACGTCCCCAGCTTTTCATGCTGGATTTTCCCACTGATCCCTGATTAATGTGCACTTCGCAGCAATACGGAAAATTGTCACCTTTTTATCTTATATGCCTCCCTCCATACATGGACATACGTTTTCAGTGGCTACAGATACACAGCGGACTAGTCTAGTATCCTCTTTGAGGGACTATTTTCCCAGTGTAAACATAGCAGCTCACCATTTTACTGTCGAACATGAAGGCGTTGTAACACTGTAGACTGCAATTGTAAGTTTATGAAAATTTTTCTAGGTCTTATGCTCTTTTTTTCGTGAATTCAGTCAACGAATGATAGTTTTATTTTCACAGCAAATATACATTACAGATTAAAAACATTTAACAGCCTATGAAGAGTAAAATAATAACTTTGCTTACATAATTTAATTTTTGTGTTTACAGAATATGGTGTAATCATTTCACCCCACGTTTCGTCAGATACAGTTGCATATTACTTGGGCTTAGAAAGTATTGAACGTAAATCGTATATATCTATTTCTAAAATAACTGAATGAAATTATTTAAATTCTTAATAATTTAGGTGCAAGTCTGAGACTAAGGTTTAAGAGGCATTTCTGTTGCTACTTTTATCACCGTTCCTGTTATTCTTTCGATTATGCCAAACTTCGGAGGTGTTCATTATTTAAAATTTTTTGAATGAGCTGTAAAACCAAGAAAGTTTTATCTCTATGTTTAACACTTTTACTTTTATACATAATCCATTTTAGGCATTTTGTACATTACGAATGAAGTTTTCTATTGGTTTTACATAATTGGCTCACTGATAAATGCCGAATTGTTCTCATAATTCGAGAAATCTTCGAATATTTATTTTATTTTACTCTTATCATAGATCACTGATATAGTTTAAGAGTGATCATTTAAGAATTAATTATGGGCGTTTAAAAATACTTAATTTGTTTACCTACCTAATGAAATGATATTTGTGTTTTTATAGAATAAACAAGTATGATAAATAACTATTAAAGCGGAATTTAACATTTAATGATATCTCTATATTAGGCAAATGAGAATTAGAAATACATTCTACCACGAGATATCGTCAACAAGTTCAGCAGAAAGGAAACTAATATAATAAACAAAAGTAAAAGTTAATATTCGAATTTTCATCAAATTCTTGATTACAAATATTTTTATCATTCACTTATCACTTCTCGCCATAAAGCAATAAAGCAACATCTTTAGTTTGTTTATTAGTTATTTCTGCAGCTTTCTTTCTGTATGACATAGTTCTAGAGATGAAGTCTTAACAAACCAATAAAAGCCCCCCTGCACATAAAATACCCGCTCCCATCTAACACCCTATCTCTCAGAAGAGCAAGATTCCGGTATAAGTAAGACTAAGCCTAATCCAGCTTTTCTGCTGGCTCTCGATAAGATTAAGTCCAGAAGAGAAACAATTCTTGATATATGAAAGGAACCCGTAAAAATATGGTCCGCCTGATCATGTACAGGAAAATATATTCAAGATAAAAACGAACAGGGAAATGAAAATGTTTTTATAAAAAAACTGATGGTTGTTATTTTAAAGCATAATAATAAGATCCACTGCTGGGCAAAAATGCATCAGAATCTAAAGGATTTTCTTTTGTATTTCGATTTTTATTTTCATAAAGAAAAAAATTGTTTTAAGACTTCCAATTTATTTATACATCGGAGACAACTATACAGTGGCTCCCAAAAGTGTTCGTACACTTACGATTTTCATTGAAACAGGGCTCTACCCATTAATTAAAAGTAAACTTTCTGAATGAGATTTTAATAATGAGATCTATAATCTATTTGCAACAAAATTACATAAATATTTTTAAATAAAGCGAAACTTTATTTTTAAGAAATTAATAATCAAAAAGTGATAAACATTTTATCTCACAAAAGCCTTCGTACACTGAAATATTTTTGCATAAAATCAAAATTAGAATCGTTTGCCGCTTTGTTTAATTTTTGCCCTTTTTTGCCTTCATGTAAAAAATCGTTTGCTTTAATTTTTTATTGTTTACTTCATAATATTCTATTAAATATTGACAAATGGATTGCAGTCGTAAAGAAATTACAAACAGCATTCGGAAATTGATAATATTTCACCAGAGTAGTGGTAACTTAATTCGAAATATCGCTAAATTAGTTAAATAATCTCATTCTACAGTGCAGTATGTGATAAAACGCTTTAAAGAAAAAAAAACGGTTTGAAAACAAGATAAGAAAAGGTCGATCAAGAAAGTTAACCAAACGTGATGAGAGATTTATTATTAGAAAATTTGTGAAAAACCCACGTTTGAGTGCTGTAAAAGTTTCTGCAGAATTTAATGTAAAGTTTTCTACTTCAGTTTCACCTGAAACTGTTCGACGAGTTTGTATTACATGGGCATTTTGCCCGTAAAAAAATTTTTGTTAGTGAGAAAAACAAAAAGCTTAGGCTTTCATTCTCAAAATCAATGATAAATACATTCGAAACGTACTGGAATAATGTCCTATTTGCTGACAAAATCAATTTAACATTTTAGGTCCCGATGGTCGAATAACTGTATGGAAAACAAAAAATGAGCAACTTCATTCTAAGAACTTAGTTGGAACAGTTAAGCATGGCGGAGGAGGTGTTCTTGTGTGGGGGTGCATGGCAGCATCAGGACTAGGTAATTTCATATTTATTGTTGGCGTAAAGAATCATTCTCGTTATATAAATATTTTAAGAGACAATTTAAAATTATCAGCCCAAAATTTGGGTATTGGAAACAACTTTATTTTTAATCATGATAACGATAGTAAGCATACATCTCTACGTTCGACTGTGGTGTCTCTCTAATTGTCCACAGGTTTTGAAAACATCACACCAGTCGCCAGATTTAAACCCCGTAGAACACAGCTGGAAAGAACTGGAGGTTAGAGTACGAAAACACGACATCAAAACGAAAAGCGAACTCAAACCAGTCATTTTGTAAGAATGGATGAACATTGGTACAGAAATTTAAAAATAAACTAGTAAAATCTATTTCCAGACGTTTAAAAGCTGTTGTGGATGGTAAAGGATAAATTTGTGGTTCGAGAGAATGTAGATAACTTGAATCAGAGAGAAGAAACGACAGAGTTTAAAATAAACTTAACTGTTAATAAAAAGTAAAATAATTATCACATGCTTGCTGACGTAACAACCAATTTTAGACCTTAAAGCGTATGCTTCGTTGAAAGGTGTTCAGCCTTTTTCCATTGGCTCGCATATATTTCGGCATTCTCACAGAAGAAAGAATTATTTCCCACATTTCTGTAATTTACATTTTCCATATAGTTGTAGAGTGAATAGGTTTATTTTTTGAAGCAGGAGGTATGGAAAATGAGCAATACCCTCACCTGGACTCTAACTTGGACCTCTCGAATACACGCCAAGTGTGCTACCGTTACACCCCGAAGGTATGCTGGAAGGAAGGAGAAAATACCTTACGTGCCTCCCCCTTTTAAAGAGCGACTGGAGATTAGGGGACCTAATTGCCAAATCCTGGTGGTGACGAATTATCCTCCACCACCTTATTATTGTTAGTTCGCTTGCCACAGTAGAGTAATTAGGTTATTTTGAAGAAGTAAACGTAACAAATGCCAATGTCTCGGCTGGATTCGAACCCTGGACTTCCTGAGTACGCGCCGAGTGTGCTACCGTAACACTATGAAAGCATCCTGCAAGGAGGGAGGAAATATCTTCTATAGTAATATACGAATCCATAAGATTTAAAATTTTATATTTTATCTGTTTTACTTCGTAGAATCGAAATATGGAAAACCATTGGCATGTTATTTCAGAAAAAGTCCGATTTTGTGTCAAAATACCTACATTAGAACAATGCTATATATAAAGCTAATACATACACTACGTCGCGCTTTTTTCTTTGCGCAGTGTACATACAGATATCAAAAACAGAAAAAAAAATGTAATTAAATACTACGCAGTATGCTGCATAAAATGTCAATTTCCTGCTTAATTCAGATTTAATAAAAATGTGAATTTTCTACTCTCATAAATGATTTCTCTGAACTGGCCGATTAAAATTTCAAGAAATTTCAAAGAATCATGTAAATATTGTACCTGCATAATTTTAAAATCGCTAATATAACTAATATTATATCAGAAGTTTAGCTCCAGTTCTTTGTTACTGACATAATTTTCTAACTAATTATGTGTAATTTCTTTTTATCGCATATTTGTAAACAACTATATATATTATAAGCAACCGTTATTACGTATACAAAACTTAAAAAGAATGATTAAACTAAATAAATTTAATACGAGTATAATACGGCAAGATATAATACAGCGAATAAAGAAAAATAGTCTTGACTGCGAAACGGCCAGACGGCGAAACGGCACGACGACGAAACGGTGACTGCGAAATGACCACAGTGAAATGGCGACGGCGAAAATTCCTAGATCTTGGTGCAAGACAAAAAATATTTAGAATAAAATAAGAACAAAATAAGATTTCTCATTCAGATTTCGATTTAGATGCCTCAAAACTATGTAACTTCTTTCCAAAAACACTTGGCATGTATGTGCTAAAGCAGTGCCCCTTCTGGGCTTTTCCTTAATAAACCAGTTGTTAATTAAGTACTTTGAAGTGAATTTGCGAAATGTTTTAAAACTGCTTGAAAAATGATTTACGGATTAATGTACGAAGCTTCTTTTAGTATATCTATTCATGTAAATGATGGCATTTTCTCTTAATGTATATTAATTTAAAAATTGCCAAATAATAATAATAGGTGAATTCAAATAATCATGAGGTTTACTTGCTCACATTGTTACAAATTTTGTACTTAGAGGTAATTTTAGTAGAATTATAAGTAAAATTGTTGTTCTTCTTTTATAACTTGAAAAATCTAACGATAAACTATGCCTGAAAAGTAAGAATACAGGGGCAAGCACATTTAATATTTAGTAAATGGATGCAGAGATATCGCGAAGCTGAAAGGGTTTTTCACGATTATTTTTATTGCCGCATTTGGCGAGAAATCGCCAAAAGTCGCGGTCCTTGTATCACGGTAATATGTACTGAAATTGAAAAATTTAATTAACCGCTATGTTAGCTGTAACCGTAATCCCACGCTCTTCTTGCTTTCCAGTAATTTCGGGAAGCAGAAATTACTAGAAATATATAGACGGCCGGTCGTAAACTATGAAAGCCCTGCGAGAAAGCATTTGAATTCAGTTGCTTATTTGTTGTTGCAGCGAATTGCAGTTCCTCGTCAACTGAGATAAATCCAAGTTAGCTTTTTCTTTAGATGTGCTTTGCATTGAGTTGTGTTTAACATTCTGAGTAGTTTGAAGTGTAACTACTGATTATACTGTGGGTACTGTGAACATTTGTAAGAATCTTTCTGTGTAAAATTCCAGAGTTCTGAAACATTTGTTTTGATAAAATTAATTTTATTAACCTATTATCGGACTTGTGCATTCAATCTATTATGAACCCGTACGCCCGCAACAATAGTATACCTGTCATCTGTTGCAGAGGTTTCAACAGATTTCAGGATTCTACGATTTTCTATGTATTCCAGAGATTTACCTTAAACAAAAGTATAACATATTCTGAGATATGAAAGAAAATTCCTTTGACCATTCTGACAATGAACGATGAGACTTTAAATCAAGGTTAGCCATTAATCTTCCTTGAAATAAAGCCTACGCAGAAGTGAAAGAACTTTCCGCACTCGACAAATGCTTAACTGTCGTTTGTGAATCCAACATATCCTTGCCCATGATTCAGTCTCGCTTTATCTCAGTCATGCATTTTTAATAAGACACATATCTATTCTATAATGGGAAAGGATAGAGGAAAGGGACGAGTCCCTAGGGCATTTCTGGGACAGCACTGCTCCTTCTGCGGCGGTTACCAAACGATATGTGGTCTCGATGAGGTGCCAGAGCGTATTCGATTAATGCGTCGTATGTCTTCGCATTATTTATGAATGAACAGAACGTGGGAGCGAAACATGACGGGGTGATTTGGAGCAGAATTGGGCTTTCTTCCAAAAGAGGCAGGAAATGTTTTTATTATGGGATGCTGATAGTAGTTTTTTTTTTGTTTGTTTTTTTAGTCTTTTACAGCAGAGTCAGCAAAAGTGTACTTCTTGATTTCTCTACAAAGTAAGAGGAGTGAAGTTATTAAAATTAAATATGGAAGCATATGTGTGCTAGTCTTAAAGTGGTTATTAAAAATTGTCTTCGCAAGTAGGGATAAATTTAATACCTAGTCTCACGTCCATATTTAATTTAGTTTGGTATACGTTTGGTGGAAATATCCACTTAAAGTTCCCAAAATATATTCAGTTATGTTTAGAGGACTGTATTTGCTTGGTTTCAAGTTAAAATGTTAGTTGCAACTTGGAACAGCCTGCACATTTTTACCCTTTGCCTTTCGATTTACCCATTTTAGATCAACTTATTATGATGTTTTTACTTCCTTGTGCAAAATAAAGGAAGTACTGTAATCTCATTTTTGCTTTTTGTTATTAGCATTTTGCTTTTCGTTATTAGCGTTTATTAGCGTTTCGTTATTTTTGTTATTAGCATCGTTATTGTTTTTGGTTTTTATTATTAGCGTTTGGTGAATCTGTCTTTGGTTAACCGTCTAACTGGCAAGGCCGTACATATACGGCCTAGAAAATGTTTTGTGATATCTATAAGAAAAGAAGAACGTACATATGAAGGCATATTAAAATATGTCAAAGAAATTAAGGCAATATATTAAAAGTACATAAATCCAGGTATTAAATACCAGAATAAATTTTACATTCAAATCAGGAAAATAAATTTTCTCATAGTATTAACATTTACGTTCGAGATCGCAAGACAGTGGAGCGAAATTTCTAACTTTAAATTTTAATTTCCAAATAATTTAAATTATTTTTGTCTAGCCAGTTCAAGAAGCAGAAGTTAATTTTGTTAATTATTTTAATTTCTGTAACATCAGGGTGAAGTGCTGATAAATTTTAAGTCGTTTCATGTTGTTCTATTTACTTAATTTATTATAATTTAGAAGGGTAAAGAAGAGACCTATTCAGTTGTCTAAAAATTCAAACTATCCATTTAAATAAGCCAAATACACCGTAACCTAACAATATAACTGTACTAATGGGACTAACAACAAATTAATTGAAAAATACAGGGTGTTTATAAAGTCTCGGACGAACTTTGATGTTTAATAACTCATAAAATAATGAAGACATAAACAAACTTATGGCATTTATTGATGGAATAATTTATATATTTTCCTTTTCAGGTTTGAATATCTTTACTTTTGTAAATATCGTCTGCGCATGTGGTTAACTTCAGATAATTTCATTTTCCAGTCTAAATATCTGTACTTTTCTAAATATCGTCTGCTTATTAATTGCATTTTTATCTCTTTTGTTTTTAATGTGCGCATATGGGGATCTGAAAACCCCCATGAATACCGTGAGGCACAAAAGGATTCCCCAAAGGTTAATGTGGGGTGTGGACTAATGCACGACCGAGTCATTGGGCCTTTCTTTTTTACAGAAAAGACGGTCTCATCAGTCGTATACTTAGACACGTTGGAAAACTTCGTATTTCCACAACTAGAAGAGCTTCAGCCACATGTCTTTTTTCAACAAGATGGTGCACCACCTGATTGGGGTACCATCGTTCGTAGTTCTTTGAATGACCATTTTACAGGAAAAGGGATTGGGCAAGGACGTCCAATTCCTTGACCACCCAGATCACCTGATATAACGCCGCTGGACTTTTTCCTTTGGGAATTTGTAAAGGACAACGTTTACAGGAGGAGAGTGTCGAACATTGATGACCTAAAAACCAGAATTACAACCGCAATAGCCTCTGTGGATGCCGACATGCTTGCCGGTACCTGGCGTGAAACTGAATATCGACTTGATATTCTCCGTGCGACGAAGGGGGCACACGTGGAAGTTCATTGACAAGGGTCATGAAACGTTTTGAGTCTATCTAACCATTTATGTTATTAATTTTAATCTGTCTTTATTACTTTTTGAACATCAAAATGGGTCCGGGACTTTATAAACACCCTGTATATTACACTCACTACCCGAAAATTTAAGAGTTAGACATAAGAGGTTATGTAACAGATAATGCAGTGAATATCTAAATATTATTTAAGAATTCTTTTAACTGTCTCACATTTTTTAGATGCAAAAGTAATTTTCAGGATTTGTAAATATTTTTGCCTCAATTCCAAGGCAGGGGTAAGAGTTGAAATAAGAAGAATAGGCAAAAGAAATTTAGGAACTGAAATTTATTCAGTTTGCAATTAATTTGACGTTTACTTAACTCAAACTGAAAAGTCCCTTTATGCTTTCTCAACAGTTATTGAAAACAGTTGTTTTAATATGTTAATAAAATAAAAATAGAAATCGAGGCAAATCGAAATTCTTTTACCGTATTCTTGGCATTATTTTATTTTCTCCGAACAATGCAATGTCGTGGGTCGTCTAAACTTGTTTAAATGTGTGTTAACTCTTATTGTCGGCATTATTGCTGTCCCTTTGCGATTTCCTATTTTAAAAAAAAATGTCATGTTGAAAGTTATTGCTGTTTAAATAATACAATTAACATTAAATTAAGCCGCTGAAAGAATTTCTGATAATTTAATGTCTAAGATGCCTTGAGATTTCTTAACAAAGCAGAAGTTCAAATATTGTGTCAATAATAATTCCTGACATTCAAATTTCAAAATTTTGTTAACTAAATTAAAAACTGAAAACTATTAGTATGTTGAAAAAAGCGAAAAAACGTTGCAACGCTTTAACAGGTTTTTCAAGATAAAAAGTGCATTTTTCATGCAGAATCATAATGTATTAATTAAGCGCTGGTGAATTTAAAGAAAAAAACAGTTTGTTTTTTCGAATTTCATTAAATACAATCCTTTTTTCATGTAATATTTTTTTTTATTATTTGATTTACTTTTAGTGATTGGAAAAGAAAAAAAGAATCTGTCGTAATTTATATTAATGCTAAAATTACTATACCTTAAATAAAAATTCAGTAATGAGTAAAGAATACCAGTTCTTTAAAGGACGAGATATTCCTAGAATATTGCTCTTACATTTTTTCTTGAGTGTTTGAGCTGAATGGATTTGTTTACGCTGTTCTACCTTTTATTGAACTTAATATAAATAATTATAAAATTTTATAAGATCTATTATTTCCATTCATAGAATAATATATTTACCTCTCCTTCACTGCTTTCTACTTCCTTGTACGAAGTAAAGGAGGTATTGTAATCGTGGAAATCTTCGGGTACCATATTTCAACGAAAATATCCATTTTGACCTCTACCGAATGGAATTTAACGATGCTTTTGCGTGACATCTGTACGTAAGGACAGAATAAAGGACTCTTTTTCGTCCAAAAAATTTTAAAACTGATTTAAAATGGATTCAGACGGGATTTTATTTCGTTGAGTCTGTACGAACGTATGTATGTATCTCGCATAACTCAAAAACGAGTAGTCTGAAATTTTGAACAAGGACTGCTATAGCACGTAGTTGTGCACCTCCCTTTTTTGGTGGCAATCCGCCGCACCAAAAATACATAAATATATATATATATATGATGTACCAAATGTAGTCGTAGCTCAAAGTATCAGACGATAAGTTTAAAGAAAAAACAGGATATATTTATTAATTTCCATGAAAAACAGCAGTTACAACAAACAGAAGTCCCCGGAGTAAATAAAAAATGAACAACTAATAACTTTTTGTATTGAAGTTTAATCCATCGTTACATTAAAGAAAAGACCCCTCAATAAGATCAAGATCAAGATAGTACTTTCGGTTCAAGGTGTCAACTACTAATGAGTTTTAACCTATATATCAAGTAAGGCCGGAGGCCGCTCACTTTTGTTTAGATAAATCAGAGGTGCTTAGCACCGAGCCCTTAGGCGAAAGAATGGACTATGTAGCAAAGTCATACAGGAAGGCAGTCATGAAATTATAAATTGACATACTTTTGTAGATGTAGAAACATTCGAAAATTTTTTGAGCAAGTGCTGGGTGCATGCTATTTGCAGTGAGGAATTGAGTGACTGAAATGAACATGAGATACGGAGAATAAGTCAGAATCAAATCACGTAACCTGAGGTCGCGATCTGATTCGTTGATAAATACTGCTGTATTACTCAAAGTTTTATTAATTTAAGCGTAAATAACTCTCGTAGGCCTATAATATTGCAATCTACTACATAATAATGATCTAATAACTATGGAGAGGTGAGTTTTATGCTACATAATTCTTGTTTAATTAGATAGAATTTGATTGTTCCTTTTTGGGGCTTGGGGGTCACATGGACCAATCATGTTGCAGGATAATCTGTTAAGCGATTTCAAGACGAAAAATAATAGTCCATAAGGCTATTTCAAATTACTCTTCACAAAGTCCGTAATTTGGCTTTGCCAGATAATAAAAATACACTTAAAACTCAACACAAAAATAGTTAATCGTATCACGAATTCTTGAGTATATGAAATGCAATTAAATACTGGGTACTATTTACAATATGTACACTTTCACCACTTTGAGTTGTGATGAATAGAACGTGGTCGCTTAACCAGATTTTCTTCTGTTGGATCATAGTTTGCGAGATTTTTAATAGCATTATATGGTGAATTCTGAACTTGGATAAAGAATTTGTGCGAAATTATTAAGATCTGTTCTTGTATTTCAGGAATCTTCAGGTCTTGATACAGCTGGATATTTCTAATAAACCAGGGTGCTGAGGTTATTGAGCGTAGAATTTTATTCTGTAGATAGCTAAGTTTCTTTCTATGGGTTTTGCAAGCCGTGGCCCAAGTGGGGACTGCGTATAAGAGAATTGGTCGAATAAGCATCAGGTAAAGATTGCGTTTAGTATTCAGATTTAATTTAGAATTTTTCCCTAGAAGCGGGTAAAGAGCCATAAAAGCTGCATTAGCTTTGTTGGTGATATAACTGATGTGTTCTTTGAAAGTGAGCTGTGCATCAATATACACTCCAAGATATTTGTACGAATTGGCCGAAGGGATAAGAGTATCATGAATTTTTATATTGATATCCAGAGGGTAGTTTTTCTTATATCTTCTGTACATAACTATACAGCATTTGGTGGGATTAAGATTGATTTTCCATCTGGTGCACCATTTTTCTATTATTTTAATTTGGCTATTCAGTTTGTCTATTGCATGTTGCGGGTTTAAGGAATTAGTAAGTATTACCGTATCATCGGCATATTTAAGGATTTTTGCATTTTGCGGCTTGGGCATGTCACTTGCATATAGATTAAAGTTTGCTGGAGAGATGACGGAACCTTGAGGTAGTCCTCTATGAATATTTTTATGTGTGGACAAAGCATCACCACAGCGGACTTGGAAGGTACGATCTTCTAAATAGGAAATCATGAGATTTAAGAAACTTGAAGGAGGGTTAATGAAGATAACTTTCATCGCCCCATGGCGATTTTAAATGATAATTTACCATAAATTCCACTGCTCCTGTTGGTAATGATACGTATATTATATATACTGCTGCTACCTCTCATTTTGTTTATATGTAGATAAATTTTTGTATTGTATTACCATTGCATTGTGTTATGTATTTTATACTATTATTCACTTACCTTAGTACACCGAAAGTTTCGCACTGTGCCTTGATTATTTTATAGTTCTTTCCTTAGGTTAGTTACCAGCTCAGCTCTTAATCTGTGTATACATATATATATTATTAATTAAGTTATAAGTTATTTCTTTTTTCATACTATTCGTAATCTACTTAAGTTATTCGATGAGGGGGTAGGGCCTTTGGCCCAGGCACCCTGGTGCTAGCACCGCATGATATCTCCGAAGGAATTAGTAAGTATTACCGTATCATCGGCATATTTAAAGATTTTTGCATTTTGCGGCTTGCGCATGTAGACCCCTCAATATTCCTTTGCGAGTCCTTTTATAATCTCTAGAAAGGCGGAGCTTTCAAGAAATGACGTCAGCCTCGTCAGCCAATCCAGTTAGCTTTAAATATTTCCAGAACATTCAATAACTGTACGTGCAGAAAAGCGGGAAAATCAACTTGACTGCGGGGCTGTGGATTTAATTCCATCTCGTGTGGATTTAATCCCAGAAATAAGAGATCGTCGCCATTAAAATGAAAAGAATATGCATTTAGAATTGTGACTAGGGAAAAACAAAAAGAAAAAACGAAATTTAAGTTAGGGTTTTAAGTGTATTTTTGATTATGGAATTTTATTATTACATATATATATGTGTGTGTGTATGTGCGTGTGTATACATATATACTCATTCTTTTATTCGGTTCCGTGAGCACACTTTTTTTTTCTTATATGTTGGTTAATTGTTCATTTTTTGCTTTAAATATGATTGAATTATGTTGTTTTTAATCTTCTGGTTAAGGTGTTTGTGCTTTTAGTTAAGCTGAATGCAATAGTCGTACAATTATCAACAATTTAAAAGTGGTTTCAATGCGGCTAAGCCTAATTTTTTTTTACCATTGCAGACATATTTGTTATTTGTTATTTGTTCTTTGAAACTTAGCATGTTGCCAATCTAGAGAAACTAAGCTTCGCAACAACAAAGATAATGTCTTATTTTATTATTTAGAATTACACCAAGCTTAATCCCTTCTAGAATTATCATTTATTTTATGAAATTATCCCATATATTTACTCAGCATAGGGTCTACAAGAAATCAAATCAATTTCTACGTCTTCAGTGTCTAATTGAAGAGTGAGACCAAAGTAAACTTTCAGTTTTGTGCCCAGAGAAATCTGCCTCTTGCCCGCTTACCGAATTGTTTGTATTTGCGTAGAAACTCTTAATCGTAATTGTAAAAATTGTTCTTTGAATTGTTTTTATTTATGTTTTATATTTATTTGTATTTTTTAAATTTTGAATAAAGATTATTTTAAGTTTTATGTATTTTTGCCTTGTCGCGAAGTGAGAACTGAATTAATTGAATGAGAAATATATCTCTAATGAAATTCGAGGAAATAAGTTTAAATGAAATGCAGCAAAATATGCGTATAATTTAATATTCCTTACAAGGAAGTCATATGGTGTACACATCAGATTTTTTTAGTTTTGCAATAAGTTGAAGAAAGAAATAATTGCTCACTTTCATTAAAACAAATATGCATATTTCGGCAAAAGTCAAAATCATATTCCTTGATTTTTCAAGCATCTGGACGGTGTCCTTGGTTAGTCATAACATTGGGAGTTGTTCTTTGTTTAGCGTCAGTTAGTCAGTCAGTTAGTTAGCTTAGCTAGTAATCTGTGTAATAATATTTGAAATTATAATACGTCGTTTTAAATAATAGGTTGAGAAAAAAATCGCTTCATTTCATATTTCCGAAAACAAAAAAAATTAATATGGCTAAAAATACATATATAGCTTTTATTTTTATCACTTCATTTCATATTTTCGAAAACCAAAAAAAATTAATATGGCTAAATAAAACACATACATAGGTTTTGTTTTTATTCTGCGCAAAAAGGAATGTGTGAAATAAACCTAAAGTATTGAAAAGCTGAAATAAACAGGAAAGGATAAATCAAAATACGTCACGCAACTGATACATACAGCAAAATCGCATAAAATGAGCTAAAACCCAATGGCAGGTGAAAAATGGGTAGAAAAATAAAATAAAAATACTTTTTCCCTCCACGCAGTTTGGATGAAGTACGTGCGAGTGATGATGAATGAACTGTGTTGCCATTCCGCGTCCGACTAATAGGCTCTTTTGTGTCTATGAAATATTCATGGATCAATGTTACCGTTGCTCGTGAAAGCTCATGGGTCACGCATAGCTGGTAACTTTTCGCTCCGTAAATGCTTCCCTTCCCCTCATGTCTACAGAATGTCTAGAATAGGTCAACAAGATGTAAACGGAATTTCTAAAAGTGTGTTTTTGTAGCCAAGTGGGCGTTTTGCTTTGTTTTCCAACTTCGTGTGCGCATTTGAAGTAAGAAAAACAAAATTCTAAAATTCAGTAGATTATGAGGAAAAAAAGGCGGGAATTATTTTAAGAAACTTTTGAATATGTCCGTAAAGATAAAGATGTTGTGGTGTGTTTGCAAGAAAATTATAAATTTTAGGCCTTCCTCTTCAGATTTTATGGTCTGACATGCTAGTTTTAAATATATTTCATTTAATTAGGGTAACACGTTTTCATATATCACTTTTTAAGGATAGCATGCGCATTAACAATTTGATTTGTTTCACGTAATGTTTACTTTGTAAATCTCTTATTATGGATATCGTGCTTCAGAGAAGTATGTTATTTTCAGACGGTTTGCTACTTAATCTTGACTGAAAATACGGGAATTTAGCGATGTTTCAAAGTAAAATTATCATCAAATTTAATTAGAAAACGTTAACTTCCTTTAATAAAACGGATTTATATTATCATTTCATCAAGTCATAATCTGAACTGTTTCAATTTATTTAAATTTATTTCGGAGAGAATCATTAGAAAAATTAAAAATAAAACTACCAACATCTATTCTAAATAAAAAAAATTATGTGGATACTACATGACTTCCTTCTACGGCCTATGAAATTATATGCAGTTTTTCTGTACTGTAACGTCTGTACTGCAGTTTTTCTGTAAACTTAATTCCTACAATTATTCCAATTTAATTAACCAATGCCTCATGGCAAGTTGAAATTGAGATCAAAGATTACAGATTTTGAAATAAAATAGCCCGGTTAATTTTTGTCGGACTAAAACTTGTTTTAAGTTTAATTTTTCTTAACTAGTATGAAACCTTCTCAAATATAGGAAAGGGACACCGCATTAAAAGTTATATTTCGTTATTTGTCGAAAATTAATATTATTTATTTAGTCATTTGACATGAAATTATATGTACACATATATGAGTTTAGTATTGCGATTGCAATAGGAGATTCTCAACTAGATGTTATAGTAATCCACATAAAAAATTTCAACGTTCGACGGCTAATGGCTAATCGTTTTTGAGTTATGCGAGAGGCAAACATACCTACATACGTATGTACAAATGTAACAAAAATTCCCGTTTCACTCCATTTTAAACCCAGTTAGAGTGCGTTTTGGAAAAAAAATTCCTTTACTCAGTCTGTACCTACAGATGTCACTGAAAAATCGCAGAGATGGATTCGAGAACTGTCAAATTGTGTATTTCCGTTGAAATATGATATCCGAAATTTTTCGCGATTACAATACTTCCTTTCCTTCGTACAAGGAAGTAAAAATTTAACGAAAAGTATCGTAAATGGTAATTCTCATTCTGTATCCTAGTATTTAGTACATTAAATCTTTTGTTGATTACACTAAAATGAATGATCATAAAAATTAACCAATGGATGAATTATATATAATGATACATATATTAGTTAAAATACACAATTAGATATGCAATTTAAATTAAATGAAAATTATTATTAACAATTATGGTTAACGCACTGATCTAAGTTCATTACATCTGAATAAAAGTTTTCAATAAAATTGATAGCGTACACGTTGAAAATATGTACGCTATTTTACTAAGTATACTAATGTTTAAATGTTATTAACATTGCTACAATATCTGCATTGCTTTTTAATTGTTCAACAGTTTACAAGGAGTGTGTTGTTATAACTTTGAAATCAAATTAAGTAGTTTATCAAGCTACATTGATTACCCGAATGATTGATGATTTGGTATCGTAACATAACGTAACATGGTGGAAAGTATAACTAAGCTGTAGAAGATTCTAAGACTAAATATAAGACATAATAGATAACTATGCATGTTTCTCATATAAAAATCTTAGAGAGGACAGGTTATGTATCGATTTTAGCTTTATATTTTCGATTTCTATTTCAAAATTAGATATATATATAAAATGTAGAAGAATCCAGTATGAGAGATTCCAGTTCATTTTAAGTAATAAATCCAGTATTCTAATGTAATAAGTGCAAATAAACTAATATGAATGGCTAATATGAAAGACCAATTTGAGCGGCTATGACAGTGCTATGTACCACCTCAGAACCATTTTGAAGGAGAGAGCGAGATTAATTTAGATCAGAAGGTGTTTCTCCCGCCTTCTTAGCATGCCTTTGTGGTGTAATGGCGAGCACACTTGGCGCGTATTCGTGAGGTCCGATGTTCGAGTCCTGGTGTGAGCATTGCTCATTTTTCATGTCCCCTGCTTCGAAATAACCTAATGTCTCTATAAGATAACTTCTAGCAACTTTGACCTTCCATAAATAAAAGGCAGAGCTTGCTTCTGTCTGAACTGAGTCATCAATCTCATACGGAAAATTGAGAAAACTACTAGTGAACGGAACTAAAACAATATGAGTCTCTAAAAATATCATTTAATGAAATTTTTCAACAGATGAATTGGTTAATTCCTAACATTTTCAACACTGGTGGTGTTTTTAATATTCACTGAAATGTTTACGACGATTTTGGGATTTTAGACTGGACTCCAAACCATACTGAATTATCCACTAGTTTGCCAGTGGATAATACCGCTGAATGCTGGTAGTTCGATCAAACTTCCTATCCTGACAAATCTCATTTCAGGTTGATATAGGTCGAATGGGATGCTTCAATGTTTCTCCATGTGTAACGTAACAGCGATCCAGCTTCCTTCATCTGCCTTCCCGAAATCTTACTGCTTAGAGAGATAGCTTTGGCGTTCTGTCACATAATGGTCCAGTTCGGAACAGAATAAATTAATCTTATAATAATCTTTTGAAAATGCGTTGCACTTAAGAGCGATTCTCAAAAAAAAAGGAAATATGGAAGGAATTATGTTCATTACCTGAGGCTTCTCTGAAATGATAAAACTAAAAACTCAGATATTATGCCATATGCTATCTCATGCCACAAAGATTGGCATCAGCTCTCAGGGTGTATTGGCCTCATGGATGATTAGCTGAGTATGTGGTAATCTGGTTACGTTAAGTAAAAATTATAAAAAATTTAGAGTGTGCAATGGATGCTAGTAATTCAGTACCGTTAAAAACAAACTACGTTATTTGCTGTTCAAAGAGTAGGTGTCAGAATTTAAAATTCGCATTGCATAAGTTGCACACGGCAGTTTTATATGTAACATGCTTTCGCCATATTTAGGTGTAAATATGTTTGGTATATTTTTCAAACAGGAGAGATGAAAAATGAGCAATGCCCTAACCGGACTCAAACCATGGACCTCTCGAATACGCGCCGAGTCTGCTGACCACTACACCACGAAAGCATGCTGAAAAGTCGGGAGAAATACCTTACATACTCCCGCTTTTAAAGGGCGACTGAGGATTAAGGAACCCAATCGCCAAATCCCAGTGTTGAAAAATCCTCAGCCACTACCTTTTAGTTCGGGCGCCATTGTAGAGGCATTAGATTATTTAAAAGCAGTAGAGGTGAAAAATGAGCAATGCTCTCGCCGGGACTCGAAATACAGACCTCTCGAAAGCGTGCTGACGACTACACCCCGAAGGAATACTAAGAAGGCGCAAGAAATATTTTATATAGGTATCATCATTATCAAGGAATTTTACGAAAAGCTGAAGTAATTTTATTTATTTTTAATTCTTCAATGAATTTTAAGAATAAAGGATAATTGTTTAAAAAATACGTTTACATTAAATGCAAATTAAATGTAACAGTAAAGCAATTTAGTTCTGCAAATCGTTAATATAAACAATGTAAAATTTTTATTGAAAATGTTTTAGGTAATTTTTAAATTTTCATTAGAAACTGAGGAATGATTTTGTAAAGATCTTATTTTGTTCTATTCTGATTTCAGTTTCCTGCCAGATTGCAAATTTAAATGACGTATATGCAAATCTAAATGAATTCGTATATAATATACAGTATTTAAATGTTTATAGTATTCAAGTAGCAGAATTTAAGAGTTTTCAGTAGGAGAGTTAGTTACGAGTTCATGCCGCGTATTTGCAAGTAGTTCTGTTGCCGAATACTTAGTGCTAGCCACTTACTTTATTGATATTTTAAACTACGCTTTTGTTGTGTGCAGCCGATAAAGTGGATTTAGATTGAAATAGGAGCCAGTCGTGTAGTTAAAATTTAATTCATTCTTTTTCCGACTGCATATATTATTTTGTCTTAAGTTCCCTAGCCACAAGTGGTGCTTAAATTATCAGCCCCAAATGAGTGTATGTTCTGATCAGTTTAGTTAGATTGAAAAGGCTATTATAACCTTCGTCGGCGATCATCTGTTTTTTTTCGGGAGGGGGGAGGTTCAGACATAGCAAGAATTTGCTAGTTCTGTGCTTCCAAAAAGAACGAGACTCTACAACTTTAAAAAATGAAATAGGATTCATTTACACCCTACATCTAACTTCTTTAATTAGCATACAAGAAGTGACTCTAGATCCGTATGTTTTTAAATGATGAAAGCTTTCCATGAAACAGAACAACTTTTAAACTTCATGTGACGTGAATATTCCAGTATTTTATATCCTTCTTCTTTGCGAAGGTTCGCTGTTCCCTCTTTTGCTTTTACCTAAAATCTATACTATACGCTAATACCTCTTTCAGTTAACGAAATAAATTCTAAAAGAAAGCTACAATAAAAATCTAAAAGTAAAAATCCTAATCAACTTTTGTAATATGATATACGGAAAAGAATGGCTCTGCTAGTGAAAACGAAAACACTTTTAAGGCAATATTTTCAGGATATTTTAAATTCGAATGGAAAACTGATAGACAGAAAAACTGCAACACTTTAATTACTGAGAATAACCAGTATTTCAAGCCTTATACAATATTCAGAGCAGGTTACAAAACAGAACATGACAGTCAGACACTCAGATATAAAAATTACGGATGCAGACTAATGTAGATAAATGATATATGTCCTTTCTAGTTTATTATTGTAATGTCTTACATTATGCCCATACAAAATCTCCGATGACGCAGTTTGTAAGCCTTTCTGTGTCTCGCTTTCTAATGTTAGAAGGTGAAACTTAATTTCCCATATAAAGCTTCATATAGGCTGAAATAAATGAGTTTAGTTTTGTATCAGTCACTTCATACAACAGACAAATTTACAGCTATAAAAATGCTCCAAAATTAATTAATGATAACTTTGTTTCATTTTCTTATATTCCGGTTTATGAAAATTTTAAAAAAAGATCTGCTGATTATTAATCCATCCAATATTCAACCGAAAAAACGGTACAACATCACATTTATCAATGTTTTTGTATTACTAAGTTTCTGAAAAGAACCTTCATAATACAACCATTATTAAAATTTAAATTATACTATACAGATATTAGTATTTTTTTTTGAAGCAGGAGACATGAAAATATGAGTAATACCCTCACCGGTACTCGAACCCTGGACCTGTCAAATACGGAGTGTGCTGACTATTACACCCCGAAGGCATGTTAAGAAAGAGGGAGAAAATACCTTATATATTCCCCCTTCTAAAGGGCGACTGGTGATTAGGAGACTCAATCGCCAAATCCCAGTGAAGAAAAATCATCATCCACCACCTTTTATAGCATTTTTGTTTCTTTCGATGCGGGAAACTGAAGAAATGAGCAAAAAAAAAAGATCTGAGTTTCAAACCGAGTTTCAAACCTTAGACCTCTCGAATAAGCGCCGAGTGTGCTGACTATTACACCACGAAGGCGTGCTAAGAAGGCAGCGAAATACCATATATACTCCCTCTTTTAAAAGGCGACTGAGAATCAGCGGACCCAATCGCTGAATCTCGGTGGTGAAGAATCATCATCCACCACCTTTTAGCTTGGGCGCCACTGTAGAGACATTAGGATTTTTTTAAGCCGGAGATTTTAAAAATGAGCAAAGCCGTCGCCGGGACTCGAACCTCGAACCTCTCGAATACACGCCCAGTGTGCTAACCATTACACCACGAAGGCAAGAAAGGAAGGTGAGAGATATACCGTATAATACCATTCATGATTTTGGACTTAAAATAAAGAACCGTTTTCAAATCGTAAAAGTCAAAGGGACAGAATAATTTGCCTCACATTTTGATAATGGAAAATTTTGAAGAACCTGTTTAACATGTCTTAAGCTATGCTGAAAAACATTTTAACTAATTTCTTGCATGTTCATGCTAAATATATTTTTGTGCGAAACTGGTAATACGTGACATAAATATGATGAGAAACGGAAATATTAGGTATAGCTATAAGGTATTTTCTCATTTCTGCATGCCTTCAAGGTGTAACGGTAGCACACTCAGCGCATATTCGAGAAGACCAGGTTCGATTCCCGGCCAAGGCATTTCACAATTTTTATGTCTTCTGCTTCAAAATAACCTAATGACTCTACATTGTTCTCAATTAAAAATGACTCATGACAAATGTATATCGTTTACAGTATATTTTCGACAGGCACTGGGGGGGGGAGGGAAAATCTCATTCCTTGATTTCTTTTAATCACGTATACTGTCATAAATATTCACAATTCCAGATTCGAGTTATCCAGTTCTAAATTATCAAATTTGAGTTCAAAATATCAAAATTAGCAGAAAAACTTACTGTTATGTGGCTGTGATTCGGTGTTATTGAAAAACTCAATCTTTTTGGATACCAATTTAGAAATACATTTAATGATCCATACTATACAAATTCATGTAATGATAAATTATGTAAACAATGAATTTCATTGCAATAATTTTTTTATATTTATGAAATAATGAATTTTTAAATTAATAATTGCTTTTGTTATCTGAAGACAGAGGTAAGGAGAGGTAAATTCTTATATAGAAAGTAATTAAAACATTTTGATTGACCTATAAAATTTATGAAATTTAAGTACATTTTATCAAGGTATATTTCGAAGCAAGAGACATGAAAAATCAACAGTAACCTTACCGGGAGTCAAACTTCCGGCCTACTAGTTGAGTTTCTTTCCAACTTTACTACCAAAGCGCGCGGTAGGAAAGGAGAAAATTTTATCTCACCACTTAAAAGGCAAATGAGGAGGCTCCAATTCCAGATGGTTGCGAATTATTATTCACCATATTTTATTATATATTTTGCGCTGCTTGTAGTTTGCTTGTTTTACATTTGTGCCACTTGTAAAACGATTTAGATTTTCTTTAAACCCAGAAACATGAAGAATCAGCTTTGCCTCATCAGAACTGAAATTCCAGACTTGATGTTTGTGGGACCTGCTTCCAATTATAGTGCGAAGGCAGGTGATAAGCAAGAAGAATATTATTTACAAATATCATAAAATAAAATTTATATATTCAGGCATATTTTAAGTTTGATCTTTATCTATATTATAATTTCCTAACACTGCATTACATAATTTTCAGATTGTAATTCTAATGATAAAAGTTTATTTCAAGTTAAATTAAGAAATATGATTTTCCTTGCTTTAGTTTTCACATATTTTCATCATTCGGAATGATGATAGACATTTCCAGAATATGCAAATTAAATTAGAAAAAAAATTATTCTCGAAAAGTACACTTATCCATTTTTGCTTAAAAAGATGCCTCTTTAGAGGACTTTCCAAGGGAAAACTGTATCCGATTTAGTTTAAAGTTTGGAAATACATGAAAATGTCAGGCAGATGGCCTACTTAAACTCTGAATATTGATTTCGAAGTAGATTGTCAATTTTATGTCTTTCAGCATTCGGCCGATGATGTATCTTTAAAGAAGGAAGCTGCAAAAGCTACTGAGCGATTCAAAATTATTAATTTAGTAATTCATAAGAAACTGTTTACCTGAAATTTGTTGAAGATTTATCTGTAATTATATTAAGCTTTGTGGAATTTGATAAATTACTTATCTTGTAGGGTATTCCCTTTAACCTTTTATTCAAATTTTTGTTATCTTTCCTGAACTCCTCAACTTCCCCTCGCATTTCCTCGCCAGGATGTGAATTTAAAGTTGAGTAGTTAAACGGGTGTATCTCGGCATTTATTCAGAGTGTGTTTTCGCTAACCAGCTCACGTTTCGTTTCTGACTTTGCTGTTACGCTGATACACCCCTTGGCCATTTCGAATAACTGTCACGCCTGTTAGGTTTGTTTAGTCAACCTAAGTTAGCCGTAACTTAACGCGCTAATCCAGCACTTTTCTTTTTAGACATGATTTTTTAATTTGTGTAATAACATTTAAGTTCCACCGCAAGTTGTCGGTATTTTTGTGAAGCACGAAGTACGGGCCTTCCTGTTCAGAGTTGAAAATTAATAAAAGATTATTTACGCCGTTCTTCTGTGCTGGTATTACTTCACAGATTAATTTATGTGGACAATGAGAGATAGATCTTATAATCTATAATATATTTTTAATTATTTCTACATTCATTTAGAGAACTTAAGCTGAGTTCCTCGGAAAGCAGTACATATGTTTTAAGAATTCAAAGTTACCACATTACTGTCAGGTCTAAACAGTAGAAAAAGTGTATTTAAAGATGCAATATAAAGATTCATTTTATGTGATCCAAGAATACAAAGCATGTTTTTAAAATAAATCATCAGTAACTGATTTTTAAGCCACTACGAAACGCATATCGAAGCACTATTTAAGACTTTCTCACATTTGGGGAGATTAACAACTTCATTACCGGCTTCCTATTCCTCTTATTTAGGAAAGGAGGGAGGAAATTATGACAAGTACTTCCCTTCTTCCCAGCTTCTAACATCGACCCACAATTTCTACTACGTTGCTATGCAGTCACGGCTCATTAAGATCGACGATAGTCAGCTGTGATGGATGTATAAGTTGAACCTCTGACTTGTCGATACATTATTCGGTTTTATTCTTCCCTCCCTCTTTCTAGACATCCTGTCCCCTCTCCGTCGCGATAACGTCTATTGTACGTGGAGCAGTGGAAGTACTTTTCGCCGAACCTAATTTCTATTCAAATATCTGCCCATCCCCCTGCTCTTTTACTTTTAGCACTTCTGAACATGTCGGAAAATGGTGTTTAACGATTCCAGTTGGCTCATCAAGTGTCGTGGCTGAGTCGGCAGTGGTGATTTTAGTGGAACCAATATGACGCATGCGCATATCAGCCTATTTTTATAGAAGTAATTCTGCTCCACAGAGAATCTTATATCTTGGAAATGATATGTCGTGCATTTAACACCGTTAAGGCGTTTGAGTTCACTATCCTCTATTTAGCACGGTTTTATTAAATAATCATAGGTTAGAATAACTGTGAAATCTTTATTTAACAATTCAGAGACTTTGCTTGTGTGATATAGAACACAGCACAGTTAACGTAAGTTAACAGTCTTTACAAACGTTTAAATCGAAGTGTTAAAATGAAGAACTTACAAGAGATTCCTTTATAAGTCTTAAATAGTTTCAGGCTTACCTATTAGGCAATATTATCAGGAGTTCATTCCATAAAATAAAGGTAATATGCTGAAAAGAATGAAACACAAATACAATGTAAATATAAAAATCTTTTTAAAACTTCTGCATCTGAACAGCAGTAGAATCCACTCCCTCCAATATATGTCTTTTGGCGCTTATTTATTTTTGACGTTGCCGAGTTTCTTACGCAAAAGTGACACATTCTAACAGGGATATTTTTAAATCTTTAAATAGGCGATGCAGATTTTAATAATTAATTTGGATAAACCTTTGCTCAGTAAAAAGATAAATGGAAAATTCTTCGGCATTTCTGTTTGACGGATATCTTGTTCTAAGTAGAGAATATTACGATCTTGTGAGAAATACGTTTTGAAAGTCTCTTGTGCAAGAGATTCAGTAAAATAGATTCATAATTACCTTTTAAATAACTAGGTTTTTATTTATTTAACTAGCCGCTGCGCGGCCAGCCTTCGTCTGGCTTTTAAGTGTACCGGAAAAATGCCTAAAGAGAACACCAAACATTAAATTTGAAAACTGCACAGAATTTTACTCTGCATAACAAATTTATCGAAAAAGAAACAAAGAACAACGTTAAAAAATCAGTTGAAAATGCATTACATATAAAAAGCATATAATGAAATAAGCAATAGCCCTTAATACAAATATTAATCATCCTAATAAATAAATTAACCAACTTCCTGCTGCCTTCTCTAGACAAACGTCCAGTATCCAAAAGAAACATTAAATTTAAAAACAGCACAGAATTATCGCCCTCATTTTTCCGTGCTGATATCAGCAACAATGGCTGTGTGCCATTGTTGTTCATATAATGAGTGAAAATTATCAATTTGATGCTATTTCATCTTGTCTAGATGCATCTTGTGTACCAGATTTCATAGGCCTGGGTCTATTAGCTTACGCGCAGTACGAACGAAAGACACCTACACACACAGAAAGACTCGCCCTTTTAAATATAGATCTATAAATTAATT